>VMDO01039853.1:0-12373 GCA_007922755.1 Pedetes capensis
ATTCTCAGCTTTCTGTTAACACCCACCTGACCTCAGCAATGATGTCCCTGGTTCCATACCCTATTCTGATCTTGGCTTGATTATCTGGTAGTTCCCTGTCAATATACTGCCGCAGTCACTTTTGAATGATCATTAGTAAAATTTAGCTTGTGTAAAATATTGATGATAACATTTGATAGTTTCCAATTTGGTTGGATCCCTTTCTTCTGAATAGGCACCAATATGGATCTCTTCTAGTCATTTGGCCAGGTAGTTGTTTTCCAAATCTCTTAGCATAAAGGAGTGAGCATCTCCAGTGCTACATCTGGTTGTTGAAACATCTCAATTGATATTCCATCAGTTCCTGGGGCCTTTTGTTTTGCCAATACTTTCAAGGCAACTTCCATTTCTTCCTTAAGTACCCTTGGTTCTTGATTGTATGCAGCCTCTTGAAATGGTTGGTCATCCACCAGTTCTTTTTGGTATAATGACTCTGTGTATTCCTTCCATCTTCTTTTGATATTTGCTGCCTCGTCTAATATTTTCCCTATAGAATCCTTCGCTATTGCCACTCAAGGCTTGAATTTTTTCTTCAATTCTTTAAGCTTGAGAAGAACAGAATGTTTTTCCCTTTTGATTTTCTGTCTCCAGCTCTTTGCATATGTTATTATAATACTTGATTTTGTCTTATTGAGCTGCTCTTTGAAATCTTTCATTTAATTCCTTAACTTCACCATGTCTTCCTTTTACTTTAGCTGCTTGCTGTTCAAGGGCAAGTTTCAGAGTCTCTTTTGACATGTAATTTGGTCTTTTCTTTTTCCCTGTATTTTTAATAACCTTTTGCCTTCCTCATGAATAATATCTTTGATGTCATGCCACAACTCGTCTGGTCTTCTATCATTAGGGTCTAATGTGTTAAACCTGTTCTTGAGTTGGTCTCTGAACTCAGGCAGGACATACTCGTTTATACTGTGGCTCTTGCACACTTGTCCTAATTTTCTTCAGTTTCAGCTTGAACCTGGATATGAGCAGTTGATTGATCCACAGTCAGCACTGGGTCTCATTCTGACATTTGATATTGAGCTTTTCCATCGTCTCTTTCCATAAATGTTGTCAATTGGTTCCTGTATGTTCCATCTGGTGATTCCATGTGTATAGTTAATACACATGTTGTTGATGTTGTTGATAAAATGTATTTGCAATGAAAAGGTCATTGGTCTGACAAAATTCTATCCTGTGATCTCCAGCATCATTTCTGTTACCAAGGCCTTTTTTTCTGACTACTGAGCTACCTTCTTTGATGTGATCTCCAGCATCATTCTGTTACCAAGGCCATATTTTCCTACTACCGAGCCTTCTTTGTTTCCAACTTTTTCATTCCAGTCACCAGTAATTATCAGCATATCCTGATTGTATATTCGATCTATTTTAGATTGCAGAAGCTGGTTAAAATCTTCTCTATCTTCATTTGTAGCCCTAGTGATTGGTGTGCAGATTTGAATAATAACCATACTAATGGGCCATCCTTGTAGGTGTATGGATATTGTATCACCGACAGCATTATTCTTCAGGACTGATCTTGAAATTTCTTTTTTGATAATGAATGCAACCCTGTTTCTCTTAATCTATCATTCTGACGTAGTAGACCATATGATTATCTGATTCAGAGTGGCCCATGCCAGTCCGTTTTAGCTTGCTGATGCCTACAATGTCCATGTTTATGCGCTCCTTTTTCCATTTGATGATTTCTCTTTTCCCAAAAATCAATCTGCCATTGAAAACCTTATGAACAGCAGAGAAGCACTGACAATAGTGTTTGCCCTGTTGTACAGAGGGCCGCTATGAGTCGGATACGGCACCTAACAACAACAACAACAACAATTTTTCCTAGATTTATACTATGTATTTACCACATTCCAATTTTTAATGGATGTTTACAGTTGTTCCTCCTCGTTTTGAGTCACAAATGGAGGTCCTTGGGACATTATTCCATGTCGGTCATTAAGGTAGAGTCTACTTTGAATAGGCAACTCTTCCCTAGTCGTTTCTTGAATACCTTCTAGCCTTGGGGACTCATTTTCCAGCCTTGTATTTGACAGTGCTTCTCTTCAGTTCATAGGGCTTTCAACAGCTAATTGTTTCAGGAGTGGGCTACTGGGTTTTTCTCCCTAGTCTGTCTTAGTCTGGAAGCTCAGCTGAAACCTGTCCACTCTGGGTGACCCTGCTGGAATCTGTAATACCAGTAGCATATCTTTCATTATCACAGCAACACATAGCCCCCACAGTATGGCTAGCTGATGGATATGTGGTGGCGTGGCTCGCTGTGTATCTTTAGATCAGATATTGTGGCATGTTCTGCATTGCGCCCTCATGCTCAGGATTGCTTTGGCTAGTCATTGTCTTTGTGATTCTGTATGAATTTTTTCCTATTTCTGTGAAGAATGGCATTGGCATTTTGATGGGGATTGCACTGTATCAGTATACCACTTTTGGTAGTTTGTCATTTTTAACAGTATTACTTCCCCCAACCCATGAACATGAGATGTGTTTCTATCTTTTAGTGTCTTCTTTAAAATCAGGCAGTATCTGTTGGTTCTTTGCTGGGGAAGACCAGAGCATCAATTCAGTTCCTATTCTGTCATCTTCTCTGCCACGTTGGGTAGACATGTGTTGTTGGTTGCAGTGTTGGAGCCCACTTGGCACCTTTCACTTTTTATCATATTTATTCCTTTTAGCCACCCAAATTAGCTGAAGCCAAAAGGCCTTGGATGAAAAGCTGATTAGTGCAACTTGGTTATCATGCTCCAGTGTTAATTTCAACCGAAAGCTATACCTGGACTTCAAGATTATTAGCTTTAAACAGTGTATATTAAATGTAGGTCACTTGGGACAACTGGGTAATTCAACTCTCACATGCCTGCCCATCCTTGATCAGAGTTAGGAGTGAGGTATGTGGCCCTCCAGAGGCCAAATTGCCGTCTCTCCAGGCTAGCTGCCATAGGGGAGAGGCCCCCCGTGTGTTCCTCTGTGGGCTGAGGGAGCAGAGCTGTGTCTTCTCTGGCCAGGGGAGGGAAGCAGGTGCTGAGGCAGCCCATCTTCTCGCAGCAGCTTCACCTCACCTTTCGTGGCGAGTTGCTGGTAGGTTGTCCTCCGTGTTTCTGGTAGGAATTTTCTTTGGTCCTCTCTGGATACAGGGAGAACAGGCGGCATCGACACAGCCCACTTCCATTTTTCTCATCCTTGTGGGTCTCTCTGGAAAAGAGTTGCTCACAGCCCACCTTTGGAGCTACACAGACATTTAGCCAGTTCTGTGATTTTTATCCCAGTCCCTTTTATATTGTATTTTTATTTTCATGATGGGTAGCTTTTATTTCCAAGTGTTTATGTAATTGGCAGCCTCACTTCACTCTTAAGTGAATTGCTTGCCAGGTGTTTTTCCCTCCTTGCATTGGGGCTCCGTGGTTTCCTTTTGTTCATTAACTTTCATGCTTTGTTGTCTTGCATGTCCACATGAGCTCCCGGAATTTCTGAAATGACTGTCCTCTGCCTTTCAATGCTAATTTAAAAATCCTAACACATCCATTGGTCAGACCTTCTGTTCTTCTAACTTCCTTGTTCAAGTACTTTCCTTGCCACTACTTCTCTGCCTGAACTAGTTGGTTGACATCTCCTCTTTTACCTATCAGCCTGCCCTTGTTTTCATGGGCAGTCCTTTCACTTTGTTTTGCTGTTACCCTAAACCAGTGCTTCTCAAACTGGTCAGGGGGTTCATGGGGTTTGAGAAAATGATGTTAACTATGAAGAACATGCAGAGTGAGAGTCAAGGGGGTGCTCCGCCCAGGAATCACAGTGAAACGTAGTGATTAAAGGCTGGCAAGCAAAAGGAAGCTAGTGAGGGAGGCAGGGAGAACACAGAGAATGACGAACATTGCTGACAGGAGACGCTGTGTAGAGGTCAAGTAAAACTTGTGAAGTGTAATTTGGCTGCTAGGTCATTACTTACCCTGCCAGGGCCCTTTAAGTTGGCTGAGGGGTACGGAGTCAGATTAATGGTTGGAAGGAGCAGGTGGTGAAAAGATAGAAGCCTGTAGAAGTACAGGCTATTATTTTGAAGCTTGGCTGTAAAGAGAGACGGAGAGACACATGCAAAGATGTGTGTGTGCACACACGCACACACGCACACACACACACACACACACACACACACACACAGACTGGGGTATCTGTTAGACTCATTAAGATTTTGATATTTCTTGGGCACTCTACCTGCATCTGCCTTAGCATCTAATAATCAAACTACTGTGTTTTATAACATCATCAGTCCACTAGTGTGGCTGAGAGTTTAACTTGAGCATGCCTGGAATTCCAAAGGCCATTTAATCTTACTTTGCCTCTTGTTTATATTTCTCTACTCCCATTGATTCTTCCATATGATTGTGATACCTGTGCTCTCCCCACTGTCTATATAGAATTCTTGTTTGATGAACTTGCTTCTGTGGCACTGAGAAAATTGTTGTTAGGTGCTGTCGAGTCAGGTCTGACCCCTAGCATCCCTGTGTACAAGAGAAGGAAACACTCCCTGGTTCTGTACCAGGAACATAATCTTTTTTATGTTTAAACCCATTGTTGCAGCCACTGTGTCAATCCATCTAGTTGAGGGTTTTCCTTTTTATGCTGGCCAGCCACACTCCCAAACAGTATGTCCTTCTCCAGGGATTGGTCCCTCCTGACAACATGTCCAAAATATGTAAATGATATCCTGTGTTTATTTCCACATTTGGTTGGATCTCCTTTCTTAGGAATAAGCGCAAATACAGATCTCTTCTAATCATTTGGCAGTCTAGCTATCTTTGCTTCTAAGGAGCACTCTGGTTGCACTTCTTCTAGGACAGATCTGTTGGTTCTTTTTGCAGTCCATGATATATTCAATATTCATCTCTAGTTGTTGTTGTTGTTGTTGTTAGGTGCCATCGAGTCGGTATCCGACTCATAGCGACCCTCTGTACAACCGGGGAAACACTATTGTCAGTGCTTCTCTGCTGTTCATAGGGTTTTCAATGGCAGATTGATTTTTGGGAGGGGGTTGCCAGGTCCTTCTCCCATCATCTCTAGTACCATAATTTAAAAGCATCAGTACTTCTCCTGGCTCTGTTATTCAGCGTCCAGCTTTCATAGGCATGTGATGCAACTTAAAAATACCATGGCATGAGTTAGGCACAACTTCATCTTCAATGTGACATCTTTACTTTTCAGTACTTGAAGGAGGTCTTTTGAAACAACTTTTCCCAATGCAGTGTGTCTTTTGATTTCATGACTGCTGCTTCCATGGGTGTTGATTGTAGAACCAAGTAAAGCAAATCTTGGAAAACCTCAATCTTTTCTCCGCTTATCATAAAGTGGTGTATTGACCCAGTTGTAAGGATTTTTGTTTTCTTGATGTGGAGGCACAATCCATACTAAAGGCTGTGTTCTTTGGTCTTCATCTGTAAATGTTTCAAATCCTCTCACTTTTAGCAAGCAGTTGTATATCGTCTGCATAATGCAGGTTGTTAATGAGTTTTCCTCCAATCATGATGCCTTGTTCTTCTTCATAAAGCCCAGCTTCTTGTATTATTTGCTCAGCATAGAGATTGAAGAAGTACAATGAAAGGATATAGCCCCGATGCACACCTTTCTCAACTTTAAACCAAGTAGTGTTTTCTTGTTCTGTTTGAATGACTGCTCCTAGTCTATGTACAGATTCCTCATGAGTACAGTTAGGTGCTCTGCTATTCCCATTCTTCACAAAGTTATCCATAATTTATTCTGACCCACACCATCAAATGCCTAAGCATAGTCAGTAAAAACGTAGCCATCTTTTTGGTATTGTCTGCTTTCAGCTAACATTCATCTGACATCAGCAATGATGTTCCTGGTTTCACATCCTCTTCTGAATCTGGCTTGATTTTCCCACAGTTCCCTGTCTATATGTGGCTGCAGTCACTTTTGAACACTCTTTAGCAAGATTTTGCTTACATGTGTTATTAACGATATCCTTTGATTTTTTTTCCACATTTGGTTGGATCCCCTTTCTTGGGAATAAGCACAAATATGGATCTCTTCTAGTCATTTGGCTAGGTAGCTGTTTTCCAAATCTCTAGGCATAAATACTTTAGTACCTTCAGCGCTGTGGGGCACGTGCCTCTCGGTCTGGCCTGGATGTTTGGATGGACAGTGCCTCCACACACACAGATACTAAACACAATTCATTTGGGACCCTCAGGTGAGAGGCATGGACTCCTGAGGCCCTCGGGTCGCTGGTGGAGATGGGAGAAGGGAAAAGCCTCAGGCACTTTTGCCTTCTAGGGTCAAACACCCGTGTTGGTGGTCTCGGTGATCACAAGGAGAGGGTTCTTGCTTCGTTGGTGGTCAGACGGAGAGAGAGTTCTTATCTAGTCAGCAGTCGAAGGTCTGGGTGAGAGAGTGATCTTTCCTTATCAGTGGTCTGGGCGAGAGAGAGAGAAAGAGGGAGAGAGAGAGTTCTTTCCTTGTTGATAGTCTCGAGAGTTCTTTCCTTACTGATGGTCTGGGTGAGAGAGAGACAGCTGTTTCCTCATCGGTGGTCCAGGTGAAAAAAGGGGTGAGCTGCCTCAGTGCAGCTCCTTATATAGCTCGCTCACGGAATGGCCTGAGCCAATCAGCTTTGAGTCTAGTTGTCCAATCAGGTTTGGGGGATTTGTGAAAGGTTTTGTATAAATGTCCAATCAAGTTACTTTCATTTTCCCTAGATTGCTAATTTACAAACCAGATATTCAAAAGCCGTTTTCCTAGTTTGGGGGTTTTTGCCAATTTTCTCCCAATTTCCCCCTACACAGCGCTGTATCTGTTTATTGAAACATCTCAATTGGTATTCCATCAATTCCCAGAGCCTTGTGTTTTGCTAATTCCTTAAGGCAACTTCCACTTCTTTGTTTAGTACCGTTGACTCTTGATCATATACAGTCTCTTGAAATGGTTGGTCATCCACCAACTTTTTTTGGTATAATGACTGTGTATTCCTTTCATCTTCTTTTGATGTTTCTGCCTCGTTTAATATTTTCCCTGTAGAATCCTTCACTATTGCTACTCAAGGCTTGAATTTTTTCAATTCCTTAAGCTTGAGAAAAACAGAGTGTGTTCTTCCCTTTTGATTTTCTGTCTCCAGCTCTTTGCACATGTCATTATAATATTTGATTTTGTCTTATTGAGCTGCTCTTTGAAATCTTCTGTTTAATTCCTTAACTTCACCATGTCTTCCTTTTACTTTAGCTGCTTGATGTTCGAGGGTAAGTTTCAGAGTCTCTTTTGACATGTGATTTGATCTTTTCTTTTTCCCTATATTTTTAATAACCTTTTGCTTTCCTCATGAATGATGTCTTTGATGTCATGCCAGAACTCATCTGGTCTTCTATCACTTGTCTAATGCATTAAACCTGTTCTTGAGTTGGTCTCTGAACTCAGGTGGGATATACCCAAGGTTATACTTTGGCTTTCATTCACTTGTTCTACTTTTCTTCAGTTTCAGTTTGAACCTGCATATGAGCAGTTGATGGTCTGATCCACAATCAGCACCTGGTCTCTTCTGACTTTTGATATTGAGCTTTTCCACTGTCTCTTTCTACAAGTGTAGTGAATTTGGGTCCTGTTTATTTCATCTGGTGAATTCCATGTGCATAGTCACTGTTGACATTATTGATAAAATATATTTGCAATAAAAAGGTCATTGGTCTGACAAAATTCTGTCATGGATTTCCAGCATCATTTCTGTCACCAAGGCCATATTTTTCAACTACTGAACCACCTTCGTTTCCAACTTTTGCATTCCAGTCACCAGTAATTATCAATACATCCTGATTGCATATTCTATCTATTTCAGATTGCAGAAGCTGGTAAAAATCTTCTCTGTCTTTATTTATAGCTTTAGTGATGTGTGTGTGTGTAAATTTGAATAATAGCCATATTACCAGGCCTCTCCTTGTAGGTGTGCAGATATTATGGTATCACTGATAGCATTGTACTTCTGGACAGGTATTGAGATTTCTTTTTTGATGATGAATTCAACCCTATTTCTTTTTAATTTGTCATTACTGGCATAGTAGACTATATGGTTATTTGATTCAGAATGGTCCATGCCAGTCCATTTTAGTGCACTGATGCCTAGAATGTTGTTGTTCATACACTCCATTTCCTCTTTGTAGATTTCTAACTTATTCATACTGCATGCATTCCATGTTCCAATTTTAATGGATGTTTACAGTTGTTCCTTCTCATTTTTAGTCGTGCCTCCTCAGCAGACGGAGGTCCTTGGGGCTTTACTTCATTCCCCATCGTTAAGGTCGACTCTACTTTGTGGAGGCAACTCCTCCGTAGTCCTGTTTTGAGTGCCTTCTAACCTGGGTGGCTCATTTTCCAGCACTATATCTGACAGCGTTTCTCTGCTATTCATAGGGTTTTCAATCACTACTTGTTTCAGGAGTGGACTGCTGGGTCCTTTTCCCTAGTCTGTCTTAGTCTGGAAGCTCAGCTAAAGCTTGTCTTCCATGGGTGACCCTGCTTGTGTCTATAATACCAGTATTATAGCTTTCAGTATCACAGCAACACAGAAGCCGCCACAGTACGACAAACTGCCAGATGCATGAGGGACTAAGAACACTGAAGCCAACAAAAGACCTAATAATGTCTTTAGTTTTCTACCACACACCTACTTAACTACCTGCAACTGAACTCGAGTAGCTATTTTCTTCTTTTTGTCCTTGCTGTGGGTAGATTTTCTATCACCCCCTCAACTTGGCACATTACTTCAGCAGAACTCATTTGCTTTCTTGCATTGATAATTTTTCTCTACTGGATATTTCATTCTACGTTTTATAACTTAGCTTTTAAAAAAGCTTCTTGACCTTGCATTCTCCTTCAGGTTCATAACAACACTCTGAAAGAACTGTCTCCTCGCCTTTGTTTCCAACTCTCTTCTGAGTCCACTTTATTCAGGACTTTGCCTCCACTGCTCCTGAAAAACAACTCTGGTGAAGGTCGCAGTGACCTCACGGTGCTAAACCCAGTTGTCATTCCTTGTCCTCATCTTGCTCGCCCGTCAGCAGTATTTGACACTGTTGATATTCCCTTTTCCTTCATGTGGCTCTCAGGACGTCCACGCTCTCGATGCCTCCTCCCCTGCTGACTGCTGCTTCGCAGTTGGCTTCGGTCAGGTTTGCCTTGAGCACCCGAGAGTGCCAGGGCTGTGTTCTCAGACTTCTCTTCTCGGGGTGTGCTCCTCCCTGGGAAAGCTCTTCCAGCCCCAGGACTTTAAATGCTGTCTGCTGATTTCTTCTGTCTGGTAACGTGTAGCCCCCGCCCTCCCCTGAACAATACAGATGTTTATATACAATCGCTTATTCAGCCTTTCCACAGAATGATACGCATTTCAAATTCAGCAGTGCTCATTTCTCTCCTCAAACTACTACTCTGCAATTTTTCGTGGCCCAGGAAATGGCAGCTCAGTCTTTCTGGTTTCTCACGCCACAAACCTTGTGTTTATTTTTGCAAGTCTTGTCAGGCCTGCTTTCAAAACATACGGAGAGGCTGATCACGTCCTAATACCTATGGTACTCTACAAGTCTTAGTGACCTGCCTTCTGGATTATTGTATTACATTCTTTTCTGGTCTCGGTGCTTCTGTTCTTGCCTCTTTCTAGTTTATTTGTGACTAGAATGAGCCTTTGCATTGTCCAATCATATCAGCCCTGTGCTCAGAATCATATAATGGTTTCCTGTCTCTCTCAGGGTCAAAGTTACCATGTGTAAGAACCAACACTTGGAACAAAGTTCTGTGTGACCAGGTCCCCTTCCTCCCTAACCTCATCTCTTAATTCATCCCCCTCATTTGGACACACAAGAGCTCTTCCTGCCTCAGACCCTTGTGCAACTGTTTTCTCTGCCTCACATGCCACCCCCTAGATGTCTGCATGTCTTGACCCCCTTCTCCCACAACTCTTTCCTCAGATGTCACCTTCTCAGTGAGGCATCTCCCCTACTGCTGCTAGCATTTCCTTTTCCTCTAAGCCTGCTTTAATTGTCATTGGCCACACTGCAATTTAATTATTTATTGTCTGTTTATTATGTTATTTTCCTCACTGGACTGTGAACTCCATGAGGGCAGAAGCTTTGTTCACTGCTGTGTCCCCAGGTCTTGGAAGAGTGTGTGGATGTAGACAGCCCACAATAAATGTTTATTAATAGCCAACTTCAGTTAGCCTGTCCTAACTGAATTCGTCATCTAATCTCTCTGATTTTAACCTCATTTACTGCCCAACTGCTCTTCTTTCCTCATTCTTTGAGCCCCATTCAGACTTTATTACACTGCAGACCATTGTTACATCTTGGAAGATCTCCTCCACTTACATTTCTTCACCAACATCTGGTTTTCCTTTTGATCCGTCTTCTGTGTGGCAAAGGATTTTGGTGACTGCTAACATTTTCATTGGGGGATGGGAGCGCACGCGGCACTGTGCCCGCGAGGGCCGCGCCCGACGCCCGTGGGACCAATTCCCAGCACCGCAAAAATGGGAGAAGGGCCTGGCAATCCACTCCCAAGGCAATCCCGAAACAGCCATTGAAAACCCTATGAGGGTCGCTATGAGTTGGATAACGACTCGACGGCACCCAACAACAACAACAACAACAACAACAACAACATTTTCATGGAGAGATACTGGTTAATGGATGCAGAATGTTAGTTAGGAAGGATCTAAGTTGAAGAGCTGTACTGTGCAGCCTGGTGAGTATAGTACGCAACAGGGTGTGATATTGTGAAAATCACCAAGAGAGTGGATTCTAAATGTTCTCGTGCTGTTCAGCTGTAAAGAAGGGCGACTGTTCCCCACAGCTTGCTAGGCTTCCTGAGCAGGTGCTCTTGGATGTTCCTGGCTCTTTGGTCACGGTCACAATTGTCTCCTGTCACTCTCTCCCGTGTATGGGGAGAACTTTGACACTTGACTCATAGTCTTTCTCTCTGTTCTGAGAGTGGTGTTAGCTAGATGGCATCACTGGGCGGGGGATGCCCACCACCCAGGGCTGAGGTCTTTCAGTCACGCCACCACAGCTCTTCTCCAGAAATCTAGTACGTGGGGCCCTCCCTAGAGTTGATTGTTGCCAGTAATGGTTTTGTGGAGAGTCTTCAGATTTCGCCCTGTTGGCCACAAGTTCTAGTAAATCTTCATTTTTATCATACTTAGTTTTTGACTATAATGAAATCTCCTTGACTCACCTTTTTTTTTTCCTAGTCTGTCGCTTTCCAGATCTGAGAGAAATGAAGTGAAATTTAAACAAATAACCCGATTAAAGAATGGACAAAGGACCTGAGTAGACATTTCTCAAAAGGGGACATATGAATAGCTATCAGGTTTATGAGAAGGTGCTCAGCGTCCTTTGTCATCAGAGAAATGCAGATTAAGACTACCATGAGATAACACTTCACTCTCACTAGAATGGCTGGTATCAGAAAGACAAGGTAAAAGTGCCGGTGAGGAGGTGGGGAAAAAGGAGTATTGCACATTGGTGGTGGGAACGTAAATCAGTTGAGCCATTATGGACAATAGGATGGAAGTTCATCAAAAAATGAAAAGTAGATCTACCAAATGATCCACCAATACCACTACTGGCTGTCCATCAAAGGAAAGAAATCAGTGTATCAGATAGACATCTGCACGCACATGTTTATTGTAGCACTGTTCACAATAGCCAAGCTATAGAAACAACCTAAATGTCCATCAGTGGATGAAGGTGTGAAGAAAATGTGGTATATGTACACAGTGGAATACTATTCAGTTGTATAAAAGAGTGAAATCTTTTCATTTGCGACAACATGGATGAGCCTGGAGGATATTGTGTTAAAGGAAATAAGCCAGGCACAGAAAGAAATAGTGCATAATCCCATTTATATGTGGAATCTAAAAAAGTTGAGCTCATAGAAGTAGAGAGGAGAGTGACAGTCACCAACAGCTGGGGTAGGAGCTGGAGGATGAGGAGATGTCAATGGAGGCAAAATTTTAGGAAGAATATAAGTTGAAGAGTTGTATTGTACAACATAGTGAGTATAGTAAAAAGCAGTGTATTATATTTTGAAGATCACTGAAAGTAGATTCTAAGTATTCTCATCAGAAAAAAGTGATGTGTGTGAGGTTATACATATGTTAATTAGCTCAGCTGAGCTATTCCACAATGTATGCATAGTTTAAAACATGTTGTATGTAATAAATTGCCTGCAGCTGTAGCCCTGTGGCATCCGATCCCGTCAGATCTCGGAAGCTAAGCAGGGTCGGGCCTGGTTAGTACCTGGATGGGAGACCGCCTGGGAACACCAGAAGCTGTAGGCTTGGGAG
>VMDO01039854.1:0-12369 GCA_007922755.1 Pedetes capensis
CAGCATTTGTTGTTGTTTGTTTTATTGATCTTGGCCATTCTTACTGGTGTAAGGTGAAATCTCAGCATTGTTTTGATTTGCATTTCCCTAATGGCTAGGGATGTTGAGCACTTTTTCATGTGTTTCATGGCTTTACGGACCTCTTCATTTGAGAACTGTCTACTCAGTTCCTTTGCCCATTTGTGTATTGGGTTGTTTGTTTTTTGGGGAGTTTTTTTCTTGAGTTCTTTATAAATTCTAGTAATTAGACCTTCGTCTGATGTATAAAATGTGAAGATTTTTTCCTATTCTGTGGAGGTTTCCTTGACTCTGTTAATTGTTTCTTTTGCTGTGCAGAAGCTTTTTAATTTCATGTAATCCCATTTATCTACTTTTGTTGCAATTTCTTGAGCAATTGGAGTCCTATTAAGGAAATACTTTCCTAAGCCTATATGATGGAGTATACACATTTTTTAAAAGAGGTTCACTTTATCCTCTGAAAGGATTCTGTTACCCAAGAAAGTTTTAGAATCGGTGTTTTAGAAACTTCCTGTCCTATAAGATATTGTATTTGTATTGAATCTCTTCATCTCTGTCATAGTCCCCCTAATTCAATTTACTAAAGGTGTAAGTCTTTACTTAACCTTCTATGGGATGTTGTATACTTCTTCAGATTCATGCTCGAATTCCAGAGTTCCAGCCACAAACCTTGATGGACTTTGGCTCTGGTACTGGTTCTGTTACCTGGTAAGTGAATTACTTTAGTCTTGTCTTTGTCAGTTTGAGTTCTAAAGAGCCATAGTTACTATACCATTTCATTGTCAAGAGACTGAAAAATAGAGAGATAACAGGAAAATTGGTCCTAGAATATTGTTTCCCTCAGCTTTAGCAAGGCAAAAGAAGGCATTTGGATGAGGTCAAAACTTAAAGAACTGTCAGGTGAAAAAAATCACACACGGACACCCCTTTTTTTTTGTGGTACTGTGGGTTGAACCCAGGGCCTTGCACTTGCATGCTTTACAAGTGCTGGACCACTGAGCTGCACCACCCAGCCCATTTTTGTTTTACTTTTTGAGACAGAGTCTCACTAAGTTACACAGACTGCCTCTAGTCTCGAACTTGTGATCCTCCTGCCTCTGCCTCCTGAGCCACTGGGATTACAGGCATGTGCCACCATGCCCAGCTAAAAAAATCCCCATGTTTAGAAAGATTAAAAAGGAAAGGAATTTAGTGTAGGGAATAGGTTTTATATATCAATCAAAATTCTTTTCCCCGCCAGATGCAGTGGCATGCACCTATAATCCCAGTAACTTGGGAGGTAGAGGCAGGAGGATCACAAGTTCGAGACTAGAGGCATCTGCATAATTCAGCAAAACCTTCTCAAAAAGTTAAAAAAACAAGGGGGATGGGAGAGGCTGGGGGTGCAGCTCAATGGTACAGCACTTGCAAAACAGGCAAGCGTGGGGCCCTGGGTTCAAACCCCAGTACCTCAAAAAAAAAATTCTTTTCCCCACAGATAGATTTTTGAGTCTACCTTTTTTTCAGTACCTAGAAGTGAAATATGAAAACAACATTGTTAGTTTTTCTAACTATTATAACCAACCTTCTGTGTCCGCAGGGTGGGATTGGAAGTAGATAGGTCTCTTGTATGAATGACTGTCATGAGAATTACTGGTTTTCATTTTGCCATCTCAGGGCTGCGCACAAGACTTGGGGCCAGAGCCTACGTGAATATGTGTGTGTGGACAGCTCAGCTGCCATGCTGAATTTGGCAGAAAAGCTACTAAAAGGTAAGAGCAAGCTATAAAGGAGGGCTTTTCCAAAGTTGAGGGAGTTCAGAAAGGAAAGGAATACTAGAAAGAGTATTTTATCAGGAAGTAGAAGAGACAGGTAAAAGTTAAGATGACTCTGGTCAGGGCTGGGGATGTAGCTCAGTGGTAGAGCACTTGCCTAGCATTTGTAAGGGCCCGGGTTCAATCCCCAGCACCCCCCAAAAAAAGAAAAAAGATGAGTCTGGTCTCCTTCCAATATTATGGTTAAATAACAGGTGATCGAGACCTTTGCTGGACTGTGGGTGGGTTAGATGAGTTTAACAAAGGACCCTATATTCTCTCTGCCCTTTTTAATATTTACTTCCAGTATTGCATCTCACACTCATCTAGTGTCTTTCTTTATCCTTAGGGTCAGATTTCTTGTCTGGATATCTTTCCATTTCTACCTGTGGCCATAAACTTCATAGGTCCTCTTGGTTGCCACATCTCTTCTTTCTTCCACAGGTGGTTCTGAATCAGGGGAGCCCTGTGTTCCAGGTGTCTTTTTCAGACAGTTTCTACCTGTGTCACCCAAGGCAAGTACCAATGCTCAGGATATTCTAAGTGTGGACTGTGGCACATGGGAAACTGTGGGCTCACCTTTGCAATCCAACATTGAGGGTGAGAAGATAAAGCGGTAGAAGAACTTTAGAGGAGAAGAGTTTGTTTTACTCTTGGAATGGGGAGAGGCTGGATCTACCATGTTCCTTCTCTTGGTCCTCAGGTACAGTTTGACGTGGTAGTGTCAGCCTTTTCCCTAAGTGAACTACCCAGCAAGGCTGACTACACTGGGGTAGTTCAAACTTTGTGGCGTAAGACAAGCCATTTCCTGGTGAGTCAAAATCTGTTTTCTCCTCATATCTTCATTCTTGAACATTTTTCTCCTTTTAAAATTTTTTTTGCAGTACTGGGGGTTAAACCCAAGATCTCCTGCCTTCATGCTTTACAAGTGCTGGATCACTGAGCTGCCACCTCCAGCCCCCCCCCCCCCCTTTTCTTTATTTCATTTTTTGAGACAGGGTTTCGCTAAGTTCCACAGACTGCCTCTTGTCTCGAATTTGCAATCCTCCTGCCTCCGCCTCCTGAGCCACTGGGATTACAGGCATGTACCACCTCGCCCGGCTAACATTTTTCTCCTTTATAGGTCTCTGCATATGGTCCTTAGAGCCTCCATCACCTTCTTATATATAAAGCTGATTTCCTTTTAGAACCCTTACTTCATCTGCACATGATCTTAGAGAGCATTGACATTTATGCTTTCATGTAATTTGAGGCTTATTTTCCCCGTTTGTGACCGTTTATGAACAGGTGTTGGTAGAAAATGGAACAAAGGCTGGGCACCGCCTTCTCATGGATGCCAGGGACCTGGTCCTTAAGGTAAGGTTCCTTGTCGTTCATCCCCCACCTCTATGTCATCAATTCCTTTTACTCTCTTGAAAACTGTAGATTATGTCATACATTCATCATGGTGACTCTCAGAAAACAAGATACTCAAAGTTGTTATGATGCAGGGAAATGGCTGGCACCTGAGGGCCTCTGGATCCAATCCAGCCTTCCATCTGTTTCTGTGGGAGCCACATGTGTTCAGGTCTCTGTTATCTAGGACTGCTTTCATAGTGTAGACTGCAGAGTTGAGTATTTGGGACAGAGACAGATTTTGCCTATTTTCTGGTCCTTTAAAAAAAAGTTTGCTGACCCTTGATTGAGGACATTGCTGAACCACCTTGTTTCTGTGGAAGAGTATGAGCCAATGAGTCATCATCAATTTAGTTGGCCTGCAATGTTTTGTTTTGTTTTTGAGAGTGGAGGTTGCTGACAAGAGAGCACCATACTATGTGCCAAGTTCCTGTCTTTGCCTGTACAGAGGCAAAGTTCTTTGTTAGGAGCATTGGAGATGTAGCCACGTTTACTCAAAGAACATAGTTCAGTGTTATTAGAATTGACTGTTAAAGGAGTCCTCAATTTACTAAGAACAGAGATTGAATTATGAAAATAGAGCCCACAGGTCCAGCTTTATTTCTTTAATTTCAGGGAAAAGAGAAGTCACCTTTGGACCCTCGACCTAGTTTTGTCTTTGCCCCAGTGAGTATTACTTCCTCCTGCCCCAGCACACAGATATGAACACAGGTATAGCCATGAGAAGCAAGAAGAGTCAAGCTGGGCATGGTGGCGCATGCCTATAATCCCAGCAACCCGGGAGGTGGAGGCAGGGGGATCACAAGTTTGAGACCAGAGGCAGTCTGTGTAATTTAGTGAGACCCTGTCTCAAAAAGCAAAAAAAGAAGAAGAAGAAGAAGAAAAGAAAAGCAAGAAGATGAAGCTAAGCCACTCCATCCCTTTGTCCCTATTTGTTTCCTACATAGTGATGGCCCTGGCCCTCCTGACCGCTAGTTCCTATGCTCCCCTCTCCCTGGCCCCTCTTGAGTCTGTTATTCTTAATTTTGACATCAATGGCTCTTTCATCTTATCTCATATTTTTATGTATGTTCACAGTGTCCCCATGAACTTCCTTGTCCTCAGCTGACAGGCTCTAAGCCCCTGGCCTGTAGCTTCTCCCAGGGTTATCATCCCATCCCCTTCAGCTGGGTATGTATCCTGGGAATGTTGCATCAGGGAGAAAATAGTGTGGCAAAGCAGGAAAAAAAAGAGTTGGAGGTGGGAAGTATGGGGGAATTCATAGACTAGCCTGGAGTTTTTAGGAACTGCATGTATATGATTTATAGAATATGAAGAGGGACTGCAGGAACGTGAGGGGAGGGGAGCTAGAAGGTTTTTTCCCATATCGGTCTCGGTAAACAGTCTCTATATTCTTCTCTTAGAACAAGAAGCCAAAGGAAGAAACATTCTCTATGGTGATCCTTGCCAGAGGGACTCCAGAGGAGGCTAATCAGTGGCCCCGCATCACTCAGCCTGTCCTTAAACGGCCTCGCCATGTGCATTGTCACCTATGCCTTCCAGATGGTCACAAGCAGCATGCTGTCATCACAGCCCGCCGGCATGGAAGGTACAGGAGTTGTGACCAGAACCAATGAAGTATACCAAGAACCTGTGCCTACACTGACATCTCTTTTCCATTGCACAGGGATTTGTACCGTTGTGCCCGAGTCAGCTCCTGGGGAGATCTGTTACCTGTTATCACTCCACCTGAGTTTCCCCTGTCCCCTGCTGAAGATCCCCTGAACATTGACAAGGATGTGTAGCAAGTGTTTGTTTTCTTCCATCACATCTGCCAGTGCTGAAGCTGCCTGGTATCCAGGAAGAGAGTGCTGGTGCTCCTATGTGTGTGTGTTTATTTGCAGTTTTAATAAGAATAAATTTTTAAAGGATGGAAGTGGATTTTATGATTCTTAAAACCTGCAGAGGTCAGATGTCCTGGCCAATCCTATAATGAAGACAGTCCTGAAATTTTCATTGTCAAGATTCCCATACAAATCTTAAACTCACTCTTTGTATAAGAATACAGCTTCTAAACTGGGCATAGTGGCACACACCTGTAATCCCAGCACTCGAGAGGGTGAGGCAACAGGATTGGACATGAGTTTGAGGCCAGGCTAGTCTGCATAGCAGGTTCTGTCCCAGCCTGGGCTACACAGCAAGACCATGTCAAAAGGAAAAAAAAAGAAAAAAAGGAAAGAAAGAAATACTGTTTCTAGCAGAGACCAGGACTTCCTGGGGAGATAATCTAGGATAGTCGAGAAAGCCATCCCCAGCTCTCTTGAGAGCTGGCTCAGCAGGTCTCAGGTTTATTATATGGGCTACCTAAATAGAGGAACCAACAGCTACCTAAGCTCTATTTTTTCCTGTCTTTTTCCCCAGGTTCCTCCTCTACCCTGGAGTTTACCCCATACATTTCCCTCAAGCTTGATCCCCATTAGGACCATATCTTCCATCTCCACCTTTATAGATCCAGGCAGGATACTTCTGTTTATTTGGTTCAACTCTGGTCTAACAGAAATGGACTTACTGTTTTAATGGCTAGAGCACCTTCCTTAAAACTCAAAGTCCCACTACGAGGGAGATAGGTCGGTGGGAGAGCACTTGCCTAGCATACACAAGGCCCTGGGTTTGATACTCAGTACTGAAAAAAAAAACTCAAAAGTCCCTCTCCCACAGTTCATGTGAGGAAATGTTACCAAACCAGAAATTGGATTCATATACCTGATACACAGTAGCCAGTCAATCACTGAACACAAAGAAGGGAGGGGACAAGCCATAAGTCCACCCTACCCTAGCAAGCATAATTATGAGTTGTATAAGAGAAAAGGGGGAGCTGGGCGTGGTGGTGTACACCTGTAATCCCAGCAGTTTGGGAGGCGGAGCCAGGAAGATTGCAAGTTCGAGACCAGAAGTCTGCATAATTTAGTGAGACTCTGTCTTAGAAAGTAAAGAAAAAAATAAAAGGGCTGGGGGTGCAGCTCAGTGGTGCAGCACTTGCAAAACATGCAGGTGTGAGGCCCTGGGATCAACCCCCAGTACTACAAAAAAAAAAAAAGAGAGAAAAGGGGGGCTGCAGCCATACCACTGGCATCTAATCCCGTCAGATCTCAGAAGCTAACTAGGATGGGGCCTGGTTAGTACTTGGATGGGAGACCACCTGGGAACACCAGGTGCTATAGGCTTGGGAGAAGGATCCTACAACCCCCCCACCACCCTGCCACCAAAAAACAACAACAACAACAACACACACACAAAAAAAAAGCCATTGAAAACCCTATGAATAGCAGAGAAGCACTGACAATAGTGTTTCAATTGTTGTACATAGGATCACTATGAGTTGGATACCAACTCAACGGCACTTAACAGCAACAACAAAAAGAAAACAGCAGAGAAGGAAGAGTCCAGCAGGGAAACTGGCAGTTTCATAAATTTTGATAAAAATCAAGGTTTTCAGACTTCTTGGCACTAGTGGACCTCTGGTGGATCATTGAGCAATCTATGGTTCTGCAACTAAAGCTTGTAAATCAACTTGTATGACAAAAATAACAAGGCTAGCAATTTATAATTACAAAAATGACAATAGGGACACAGATCACCTTGACCAGAAGAAAGGTAGAACATGCTCCATCTGGGGTTTTTTGGTATGTTTACTGGTTTTTTGTTTGTTTGTTTGTTTAACTTTAGGGAGAGAGAATGGTTCAAGCCTTCAATTTTTAGAAAAAAATTACTAATTTGGTTTTGGGCGCTTGGTTACAAAAGCAGGCAGTCAGAAGAAGTTGTGACAGTCTCAACGTTGTAATACCAGAAAATTTCTATTTCCATGCCTGGGGCTGCTATTCTGGAGTTACAGAAAAGGGAAGTCCCCTCACCTACTGGTTCCCACAGAATACCAGCAGCTCCACCACTCAGCCCCACCTCTTTACCCTGAGGTGGCCCCAAATCCCCTCTGAAAGGGTTTGGTTCAGGTATCAGCATAGAAACCTATAAGACTTTGAATGGCATGGAGAGGATATGGAAAGCGCATGAGGCAGAACCAGATTGTCCCCAACCCAAAATAACTGGGAAGCAGCTGCCATAGATTGTCTCATTCTGGGTTAGCTCAACTCTGGCATGAACTAAGACAAAGCTCTTGGATTAGTCACAGCATTGAGGGGAAAGAGAAGGCAGCACTAAGGTTGGCCTTGCGGGAAGTCCGGAGTTTCTGGTTTGGAAGCTCAAGAAGGCGGGAGCCAGGGGTGGGGCCTCCACTGCAAGCAGGGAGCAGGCGGATATCTAGGGGAGGGCCCATGTCACCTGTGCAATGCGGGCAAGCCACGGCAACCCAGGACAGCAGAAGGATATCAAGTCTCCTGAAATTCAGAGGAGTGAAGACATTCCAGCTTTCATCATCCCGATACCACTCCTCCATTTGTCATTCTGAGGCCGCTGCTTGTCCTGCACCCCAGAGATGGAGCCGCTACTAGCAGTCAAATTTAGCTGTGTATTTGCCCTCCTCGTTCTCACTCTGAGCTGTGGCCTTATTCCCATCTACTTCAAATGGTTCCAGATTGCAGCTACAGGTATAGCCCTGCTCCATGTTGGCCCTTGCCCTTGAATCTCACCTCTACCTGGTCTCGAACTTGCGATCCTCCTGCCTCCACCTCCGGAGCCCCTGGGATTACAGGCGTGCACCACCGTGCTTGGCCCCTCTACCCTATTCTGAGCCTTGCTCCAATTCTCTCACCATCCCCAAGCCCAGGATTTTGGGTGCTGCTTTGACTGTGTGGATCATAATAAATTAACACCCAGGATATTGGGTGTTGCTCGTTAGTCTTCTTTGTTTATCTCACTGCTGACTGGATCCTAACGTCTGCTTTCTCATTAGGTCTTCACCGCCACCGCAGGATTCTCAGCCTCCTGGGCTGTATCTCTGCAGGTGTTTTTCTGGGAGCAGGGCTCATGCATATGACTGCTGAAGCCCTGGAGGGCATTGAGTCAGAGTTCCAGAGATTCCTGCAGGTAGGCAGCCAGCAGCCAAGCTGCAGGGCTGTGGGGCCAGAATGCTAAAGAGAATCAAGGGAAGAAAGGAAGGGGGAAAGTGGCAGAGCCAGTGGGTGGGACAACAGGACTTGTGTTTTATGCGGATTGATGAAAGCAGGTCAGATTGGGCTTTAATGAACGCAGTCCTGCTGAAAGGACAGGAAGCTGAGCTGCTCTATCTGCTGCCTAATTTCTATCTCTTTCTCTCTAGAACAGTACAGAAAATAATAAAAACTCTTCTGGTGATGCTGATTCAGATCTTGTAAGTATCTTCCGCCAGCCCTGCTCTGGAGGGTGAGGAGAACCAGAGATTCCTTTCATTCACAGACTCTTGAGAAGAGTATGTGAGAATACCAGGAGTACCTTCTGCTTGCAGCTTAGGTGGTGTGGGCCTCCCCAATTCTTTTGTTTATAGAATCCCAGAGAAAGTTCTTGCTTTACAATTTTCTTCTTCCCTTGGGCCCTCTGACCGCCTCACCTTGTTCTCCCATATTTCTAACCCTACTTGCATTGTGTCCTATCACCCCCCTGACATCCTCGCTTTTGCATGGCACTCTTGGCTTCATTCCCTCCCCTTCTTTATGTTGCCTTGACACTTTTCTCCATTCTCTTCAGTCTCCCAGCCCTGTGCCCCTCTGACGCCCTGTCTTCCCATCCCTTCGGGCTCATGGCCCCTCTTTCTGTTCCTAGGTGGAGTATCCCTATGGAGAGCTCATCATCTCCCTGGGCTTTCTCTTGGTCTTCTTTTTGGAGTCACTGGCATTGCAGTGCTGTCATGGGGCTGCTGAAGGATCCACAGTACAGGAAGACACACAGAACGGGGCTCATGTCTTTGGGTTCCACAACCACCTCTCTCTGCCCGCGCCCTCCGCCTCGTGGGGCCCCTTTCGATCCCTTGTCCTCTTGCTGTCACTCTCCTTTCACTCAGTGTTTGAAGGTCTAGCTGTGGGGCTACAGCCAACCATAGCGGAAACCATACAGCTCTGTATCGCTGTCCTGTCTCATAAGGTGCTTGTGGTGTTTGGCATAGGACTACGGCTGGTGAAGACTGGCACTAGGCCAAGGTGGGCTGCTTCCTCCATCCTATTATTAGCTCTCATGTCCCCGTTGGGCCTAGTCCTAGGCCTGATTATGACCAGATGGGACTCTGAACCAGGGAAGGGCTTAGCCCAGGCTGTGTTAGAATGTATTGCAGCTGGCACATTCCTGTATGTCACCTTTCTAGAAATTCTGCCCCGAGAGCTGGCTGGTCCTGGGGCCCCTCTGGCCAAGTGGGGCTGTGTGGCTGCTGGTTTTGCCTTCATGGCCTTTATTGCTTTATGGGCCTGAGAGATTTCTGGGTATTCCGATAGAATCATCTAGGAGGCTGTCTCCCTACCCCAGGGAATACCTCTGAAGGGGCTTTGGCTGTCAGATGTTTTTTCACTTAAAACTAAATGACATTTACCAGGCATTATTTCCATGACAAGACCCCAGGTTTACCCATATGAGACCCCATTTCTCTCTCAGAACTAAGGAAAGAATGTTTAGTTTGAGTGCCTATTTAGCTGGAGAAATGGTATAAAGACCATCACTCCAGATTGGACTTTTATCTTGTTTATTCCCATGTATAACAAAATGCCCATTTTACCCTTTCCCTTCAGCCATATTGTATGTCATTTCTCCCAGTTGCTTCCAAGCTGTCTGATAGGGGAAGTGGTGAAATGGGAAGGGTGAGTGTTGGATGCAATAGTTTTTTTCCTGGAATTGGGTTCCCCAACCATTCTGCCAGTTGCAGGCCATGGGCCCATGCATGGAAGCATTGCTGCAATTTCAACTACCTCCTCCCACCTTATCCACATGAGTAGAGAAAATAAGCCAGTACTCCCAACATTTAGAGAGAGAGAGAGGATTAAATACAGAAATGAAGGAAAGCAATATGTTTCCTACACTCTCCATCTCACTCCACCCCCAGTACTTGTCAGCCACCCACAATGTGCCTAGGAGACTCTTGAGATCATCAGGCTAACTGGATACTGTTTCCATCGAGTTCATATTGTTAGGGAGAAGTCAGGTATTAACAACTTGGAAAAGCGGGACCCCATGGGACAAAAGCAGAGAGAGCCAATTTCAAAAAGATTATTGTTAGCCATGAAGACTCCTTGCAAAAGAATCACAAGATCAGATCATGAAGAAGCTTGTGCTATAGCAAACTGGTTCTACACCAGTTCCACCCTAATGTTATCTAGAGTCCCAAATGAACAAAATAAACAATTATAAAAAGACTCATCTTCAGCCATTAGGCTGCTGACTCCCTTGAGCAGCCTGTCCTGTGGTATAAGAATGTCTCCTTTCCTGTTTCTTTTAATAAACAGGATCCTTTTTCTACTTTACAGACTGACTCCTGGTGTTCATTTCACTGCTGTCCCCTGTTAAATTCTTCTTAACAAGAGAAAAAGAACCAAGGGTAATTTTCCTGCAACATCTTTGGTGCCATATCTAGGATTGTTTCAGATAATATTTCTGATATTTCTCTGAGTAAAGGTCTCCCTCAAGATTCCTCAGGCTGGTTCTAAACAGTTTATTTTTTGTTCTTGCTTGCCAGCATGGGCATCCAGTCTTTTTCAGGCACCTAGCTGAAGGCTCAGAGGCAACTGATGCTGCTGGCCAGGGTTACTCTTTGGTGCAATCTGAAGGCTTCCTTCCTTCTGCCTGGATCCACTATAACTCTGCTGTTGTTAGGTGCTGTCGAGTCAGTGTCCAACTCATAGCAACCCTGCGTACAACTGGTGAAACACTATTGTCATGCTTCTTTGCTATTCATAGGGTTTTCAATGGCTGATTGTTGTTTGGGAGTGGGTTACCGGGTCCTTCTCCCAAGCCTACAGTGCCTGGTGTTCCCAGGCAGTCTCCCATCCAAGTACTAACCAGGTCTGACCCTGCTTTCAGCCTACAAGGGTAAAAGGCTGCAATTTTATCCCTCCTATCATCTTCTCTTTCCCAGATGAAGTCCCCGTAGATATTTGTGAACCCCTTTGGTGCCAAATAATAGGGCTTCCCTAGATTGACATACCCTGTTCCTGGGTTACATGGAATAAACTCAGCTTCTTAAAGAGCATAAAAATAAGGACTGATACACCAATGATCCAAGACACTATCTTTCCTATACGAGACTCACCTGAGACCTATTGAGATTAACTGACTTTGGGGTGACACCCTAAGGAGCTGACTTTTTAAGCACCATATTCTGTATTCCAAAACACTGTAAGGATGACTGGAATACCTCACTAAACTTTGCCTTTTTCAACTCTCTTTGCCTGTTTTGCCCTAAGATGGTGACCTGCTCAACTAGATCTCAAAGCTCCCTTTTTCTCCTTTCCCTATTCTTTTTTCCAGGAAAATAACAGGGAATGTACTATCACTTTTCTAGTTAAACAGTTGTCTCCAAATACTAACTTCTGCCAGATCTGTGTGTACAAGCCACAATGTTGTGTTTGCCTTGTCTACTAGAAGCAGAAATTCAAAGTTCTTCACTTCCTGATTAGGCTTCCTACAGAGACTAAATACTGTTAACTTAAGCAAACACTTTTGGGAGGCACATGTAAAATCCCAAGAGCCAGGATGTTTACTAATTGCTGTGGCCATGGTCTGTTCCCCCTAACCTACAGAAATGGAAAAAAAAAAAAAAAAAAAAAAAGAAAAACAGCAGCTATTAGGGCTGTGGATTTAATTGTTAACACCTCCTTTTCCACTAGAGCTAGAGCCCTTAAGTCCTTTACAATTAGAAGAACTAAAACTCATGCAGATTCTTGGGATTCCAAGGAAATAAATTACTCTGTCCACATTGCTTTGAGGCTAAAATAAATCCAGGCATTCAAGTTAACTTGCTAACCGTGCCTCTAGCATCTTTCCTATTGTTAAGCAACCTGACATCAAGGTCCTTCCCCAGTTGCCCTCTACCATTCAGCATGTCCTTTATCAAACCTATAAGATAGTCAGGAAAGAGCCAGGTGTGGTGGAGCACACTTGTAATCCCAGCACTCGGGAGGCTGAGGCAGGAGGATTGACGTATTCAAGGCCAGCCTGATCTACACAGTGAGTTCCAAGCTACCCTGGACTACACAATAAGACCCTGTCTCAAAAA
>VMDO01039855.1:0-12366 GCA_007922755.1 Pedetes capensis
AGCACTGACAATAGTGTCTCCTCTGTTGTACAGAGGGTTGCTATGAGTCGGATACCGACTCGACGGCACCTAACAACAACAGTTTATCATGGGGTGACCTTTGCTCACTATGTTTTCAAGTTCTGTGCTCTTGCATCAAAACACGCTGTTTTATCTAACACTGGCCCCTTATTTTTTTACCTTTTTTTTTTTTTTTTTTGTGGTGCTGGAAGGTGAACCCAGGGCCTCGTGCATACTAAACATATGCTCTACCACTGAAATACCTTCTAAATTACCAGTGAGTATTACCATCGCCACCAGTTTGTGGTGATTTTCATAGCCTCAGAACAACTGGCATAATGCTACTGATGGTTCAGCTCCTACCAAATTCTTGGTTGCTTCAGGAATTTTTCTATTTTATTAGTGCAGTGACTGAATTTATAGTTATTCATGGTATATAATTACAAGAGCATATTATCAATATTATCAGCTTGACGCTTGAGCTTACTTTTCCATTAATACAAACCCTGCAGTTTTTACATTAATTACAGAGAGAATTAATGACCCCTTAGACAAGTTTTCACCTATGGGTAAAGAGTTAAGAACCAGCTGTGCCAGTAATGACTGGCCTGCAGATGCAAGGGCGATGCCCACAGCTCTGGCCTTGCATCCTCTGCCTGAGACTGAAGTCTTTTCATTCCTTCTTCTGGGGCTTTCTGTTTCTGTCCTGGCGCATAATAGGTGCTGTTGTTATTTTTAATGAAAAAATGACCATTTTGTTATTACTGTTAAAGTCATCTTCTGTACATGAATGATAAATATAAGTGGAAGAAATTATCCTAGGCTTAGGGCAGAGTCTCCTCCTTTTTTTTTTTTTTTTTTTTTTTTTTTTTTTTTTTTTTTTTTTTTTTTTTTTTTTTTTTTTTTTGCAGTACTGAGGTGTTGAATCCAGGGCCTTGTGCATATTATGTAAGCTCTCCACCACTGAGCTGTACCCCCAGACCCTTTTTATTTTTTATTTTCAGACAAGATCTTACTAAGTTGTGCAGGTTGCCTCTGGCCTTGAACTTGTGATCTTCCTACCTCAGCCTCCCAAGTCACTGGGATTATAGGGGTGCACCATCGCACCTGGCTCCCCTTTTGTTTTTATTGTTCCAAATATTAGTCATTGCTTTACTTCAGAACATGTCTATTAGATTTCAGGTAGTGACAGGGAACACTTGACACATATTATCTTTAATCCTTGTAGCCACCCTGCCAAGTAGGGATGACTTACAGGTGGGGAAAGAGACATCTAGATGGGTAAAATGCCTTGCTTGAAGTCATCCATCCATCCATCCATTTATTCCTTCATTCAAGGACAATTTAAGCTGGGTGCAGCGGTGCATGCCTTTTATCCCAGTGAGTCAGGGAGGCGGAGGCAGGAGGATTGCAAGTTTGAGGCTAGAGGCAGCCTGAATAGCTTGGTGAGACCCTATTTCAAGATGAAAACTAAAAAGGAGCTAGGGGTACAGCTCAGTGGTAGAGAACATGCAAAAAGTATGTGTGAGTCCCTCAATTCAGCCCCTCAGTACCCCCACACACAAATAATTTATTGAGTATTTACCAATACCAGTTGCTATGATGCAGTTAATAGGATGGTGAATAAGAGTGATGGGCCCTGCTTAGGATCTCACTGTCAAGTCAGGAAGCAATTACTCACAATTATAAGGGGATCATAGGGCGCCTCATGAGCACCACGAAAATATGCCCAGCCCAGCCTGAGGGTCAGGGAGGCTTCCCCAAGCTGACACCCAAGCTGAGAAGTTAGCCAAGGGAGGGTGGGGCAGGGTGGGGAGAGATGAAGTAGACAGTGTTGCAGGCCAGAGCTGTGGGAGGGCTGTTTATCACCTGCATTTGTGAGGAACTAAAGCTGTATGTGCAGCGAAAGGGGTTTGTCATGAGAAAGGATCTGGAAACAGGAAGAAGGTGCAGTAGGAGGCAGGCACTGGGGCCCTGGTCAGTTAGGCCAAGAGCTGGGAAGCTCTGGCATCTGCTGCGCTGATCTGGCCAGCATCTACACTAGATTCCAGAGGCTGCAGTGCCCTCTAGTGTCCACAGGCCCACATTGCAGCTCCCACCTCTGTGTGCCCGGTCTGTTGCCCACCAACTTGTGTGTCCAGGTGCCCTGGTGCTGAGCAATGGGGGCACTTGGATGAATAAGACACAGACCCTGTCCTCAGAGAGCTCCCAGCCAAGAAGAAGCAACAAACATGTGAACAGTGTCGAGAGAAGCTGGCTGAGAGAAGAGCAGGGTGGGAGGACACCAGGGAGCTGACCCACCCTGCCTGGGTGGGGTCAGGGTAGGTTCCCAAAGAGCACAACCTCTAGCTGATTTTTGGAAAACAAGGGGGAGCCATCCAGGCGAGGAGGTATCTGTGGGGGGCCAGAGAGACAGCACAGGTGAAGGAGAGGCATGGAGTAGCAACGTGTGGCCAAGAATTGCAAGGCCAATTGTCTGGGCAAGGTGCAGGTTGAAGATCAGGGTGAAATGATGGTGCGTGTTTATAATCCAAGCACTTGAGGAGCTGAGAAAAGTGGGTCATGAGTTCAAGGCCAGCCTGGGCTACATAGCCAGATAAAACAACAACAACAACAACATCAAAAAAGCCAGGTGTGGTGGTGCATGCCTGTAATTCTAGCAGTCAGGAGGCTGAGGCAGGGAGATTGTGAGTTCAAGACTAACCTGTGCTACATAGTGAGACCTTGCCTCAAAAAAATAAAATAAGCAAAAACCCAAAATGACAATAACAATAAGATGGGGGGAGGCTGAGACTAGCTGGAGGTGGGAGATAGGGACTAACCCACAGAAAGTGTTAGGAGCCCCCCACTAGTTCACTTAATAGGCCCTTAGTGCATGGGATCATATAAGAAGCTTCCCTACTCTTTGGAATCACAAACACATGTGAGGATCTGATAAAAGCTGGAAGTAATATTTTCTCCTCAGAAAATAATGTTTTTATATAACTCTAGGGGTTTCAGAGATATTCCCTCCCATGCCTATCCATGAACCACAGGCTTCCAAAATATTCCTAGTACAAATAAGGAAATCCTTACTGTGGCCTCCAAGGTTCTGTGAGATCAGGCCCCACCTACATCTGCAGTCTCTCTTCTATCCCTTTTGCATTTTTGACTTGGCCACATTGGCCTCTTTGCAGTTCCTGGAAGTATCACTTCGGGTTCTTTGCCCAGGTCCTTTCATCTGTCTAAAAAGCCCTCCCCTCACTGTCTCCATTTTCTGTTCAGTTTAATTCTATTAGTTGGTTAATGCCTATCTCCTCTCACCTGGATACAAGCTCCCTGAGAACAGGAGGTTGTCTGCCCTTAATCACAGCTGTATTCAGCACCTGGCATAGTGCTTGGCCCACAGTATCTTTTGAGTGAAGTGAATAAAGGACCCACTAGTGACCCTGTGGCAAGATAGAACTCCTCACTCTCAATTTTTTCTCCCCTTTAGCTCCTGGGGGATCATCACATGAGTCTACATAACATGCTCAGATATGTCTGAATTCTGAAAGTGGCCCCAGATTAAGGGGTATTTTCCCAGAATTCTTCCCTACCCCTAAAAGCAAACAGGCTTCCCACAGGTCTCCCCACCTCCCTGGGAGAAGGGTCAGACTCTCTCAGGCTCAAGCTGAGCCTCTTCATGTGCACACTTGGTCTCACTGAATCCTGACATGAACCTGTGAAGTGGGAATTGCTACTCCTCTTGTATAGATGACCAGATTGAGCCTTGGTGGGGCTACTCAGCTAAAAAGTTGTACCCAGTTCTACCAGGTACCAGGGTAGTCTGGTAGGGTAGGACTGTGGCCTCACCAGAGAGGGGAAGGGGCTTGCTGGAGGTTACACAGCACCAGCATTAGAGCCAGGACTAGAATTCCCATCTCTCAACTGCCAGCCCAAGATGAAGATCTGGGCCAGAAGTGCAGCTTTTACATGATGCCTGCAAATGGGTTTAAGGTGAAGCTGCCACAGGATCTAGGAGAGTTGTTCAAGGAGAGTAAACAAAGCAGAAGCTGAGGCCAGAGCCCTGAGGGCCAGGCGTTAAGGGGTGGGCAGAGGAAGAGGAGGCAACAAAGAGCCCACAAAGAACCCACAGATGCCGACCTTGCGGTAGTCTAGAGGGTTTCTCTCTCAGCAGCTTTGGCTGTCTTGAGAGGAACCAGCTGCCCCGGCAGGGAGTCAGGAAGACTGGCCCGTTCCCTGTCAGCTCCTATTCCTTCTAGATCACTGGTCCCCTGGCCCCTCCCAGGGCCACCTTCTGCTCAGAGCAGCCAGGTGCCTGGGCTCTGAGGCCATGAAAGGATAAGATGCTCTGAGCTGGACCTGTGGTCCGTTTTAGGAGCCCTGCACCCTTCAGACACCAACAATTCTCTCCTTTCTCCAGTGTCACCCATGTGTTGTTGTTGTTGTTAGGTGCCGTCGAGTCGGTATCCGACTCAAAGCGACCCTCATAGGGTTTTCAATGGCTCACTGTTTTTTCGGGTGGAAGACAGATATTACCATGGTCAGTAGGCAGGGAGCCAGGGCACCTGGATTTGACTCTCTCTATGAACTTCAGTGAGACTCTGCTCCACTCCAGGCTTCACTTGCCCCATCTGTAGAGTCAGGCCAGGCAATCTCCCTGGAGGAGATTGGGGGCTTTTCTCTTCAGGGGTCCTTTTTCTTAGCCAGTCCAGAAAACACCACCAAAAAGAGCAAAAGCTTATTGCAGTGGTAAGGAATATTGGCCAGGACCCCATCTTGCTATTCCCAAAAGGGGTGATTTGAATCTTCCTGGAAGCGGAACCCCCAGAACATAGTCTCTAACCATGCTGAAACTGAGGATGTTTGTGAGAAGCTTCTATTGAAAGGTTTCTGTATTCACAAGGCAACGAGGGAATGGCCAGGCAAGGTCCTAATCTTGAGGTTCTGCTGCTGGTCCTGAACCTCTGTCTATCTTGATTTACTTCACAGGAGAATAAGCCTAGTGATACAAACCTGTCAGGGTGAGACAGGTTGCTTGGGGAGGTCCCAGTGGAGGTGCACGTAGGGGGCCCAGTCGGAGGTTTTGCCCTGAGGAGTCACAGTGAGTTCTCCCAGCTACTTCCTCTTGCAAGGAGTTCCCAGCCCTCTTGGGGGAGCAGGGAAGGAGCAAAGTTTCCAGTTGCAGCCTGGCGGCCTGGCCCCGCCTCCTTGGTTCTTCCTTCTAGGGAAGGGCTGGGGAGGAGGGGGTTGTGACGCGGTGGAGACACCAGCAGGCCAGGGGGGCCTGCCCCGGGGATAGGGCCAGACCCATGGAACCCCTCCAGAAGAGCAACAGGTAGGAACCTGGGCTCCACAGCCTGATCCCTTCCCTTCCTGCCCAGGCCTGGACCCAGTCCCTGCGCTGCTGATTCAGCAGCCGCCTAGCTTCCTGGTTCCTGGTTGCCTTCTTGCACTCTTGGAGGCCTTTGGCTTGGGGTAGGGAGCCGGCTCCAGTGGGTGAGCCCATAGGCATCAGAGAGCCCAGCTCTGTAAGGACCTTGGAGCTCCAAGCAGCAGTCTGAGGCCTGTGAGGGGTGAGCTTGACGGCTGCCCTGGCATGCTAGTCTGGCATGCATGGCGCTGCAGGACTCCAGCCTCTCCAGCTGCTGGGATTCTCTGATACAAACACGCCAGCAGCCTAAGGGTCTCTGAGGCTCAGCTTCAATGAGATATGAGTCAAAGACTTGGGCTGATGACTGGCACAAAGACAGTTCTTCAGAAATAGTCGCTCTCACGATGATGATTCTTCCAGAGCCTCACATAAGAAGTCTCAGATTCAGAGGTTCTCTGTAAGGTTCTAAGATTTGAACATCTTCAAATTTGCAGCGAAGGAGAGAGTGGGCCCCTAGCCTGGCCTGTCGCCACCTCACCTGACTTTTCCATGGGCTCTTGAATGGCCAGACCCTGACCACAGCCTGCCTTCCAGGGCTTGTGCAGGACAGGGGCTGTCTGACCTGGAGGGGCAGGCTCCAACTTCCAACTTGTCCATGCTCTGGCCATCTGCTGTGACCGCGGCAGCTGCACTGTGCTGGGTAGGGCAGGACCAGGCCCTTAGCCCCGCTCCTTGCTGTCCCTCCTCCTCCTCCTTGCCATTCTCTAGACTTTAACTGGGTGGAGGGACCTTTGGACCTTGTACTGAGGGGGGGAAAAAATGGGGGCACAGCAGGGGGGTGGAGCATGGGCCCAGCCTTGGGGTGGGGGGGCGCAGCACTGGCCTTGGAAGCACAAGACTCCTGGTTGGAACCACCCTGTCCTCTGCCTTGCCTCAGCTCTACCCGCCCACTCAGCCCTCAGTCCTATCCTGTCACTAAGACCACTGAGACCTGCTCAGCCTCCTCCACCCTTGCCCCTCTGCTCTGGCATTCTCTGCCTCTGTCTTCTCTCTGTGTCTCTTGTCTCTCCCTTTCTCTGTCTTCCTCTTTCTCTGTCTTTCTCCTTTTCTGTCTCTTTCGGTTTCTCTCTGTCTTTCTCCCTCTGCTCCTTCAGTGTCCCCCCCCCCCATTCTTCCCCCTGTTTGGGGCCAGAGCCTCTCCTCTCTCCACCCTCCCCTCCCTTCCTGTGAGGGGTCTTCTATAAGGGGAACCCCTACTCCCCCATACATCTTGTCCTTCTCTTTCAGTCCCTTTCCTCCTCCTCTCCTCCCTACCCCTGTGGCGTCTGGTGTGAGGAGGGCTCCCTTCCCCCTTCCCTGCTGTGGTGTCCCAGCGTCTCTCAGTGGCCCAGGTCCCCACGGAGTCACCTGGAACACAGGAGGCCCAGCCTGGCTCTTGTCTCTACTGCCCCCTGTTGTCATTGTGTTCTGTTTGTGGTTCGAGTGCCGTCCTCTCTTTCTTGACTTTGTGGTTTTTTCTTTTTTTCTTCCTTCCTTCCTTCCTTCCTTCCTTCCTTCCTCCTTCCCTCCCTCCCTCCCTCCCTCTGTCCTTTCCTTCCTCCCTTTGTCCTCTCCTTTTCCCTCCCTCCTTCCTTTCTCCCTCTCTTCTTCCCTCCTTCCCTCCTTCCCTCCCTCCTTTCCCGTCTTCCTCTCTCCCTTCTTCTTTTCCTTCCTTTTCTCCCTCCCTGCCTCCTACCCCTCCTCTTCCATTCCCTGTCCTCCATTCTTCTCAGCCTTCCCTTTCCCCTCCCCCACTCACTCTTGCCTCCATGTCCCCCATGGCCCACCCTACCATTCCCCTCCCTCCCTGTCTCTCTCTATGTCTCTCTCTCTCTCTGTCTCTTGCTGTCTCTCAGGTCCACAGCGTCTCATACTCTACACCAGTATTGCTGTCCTACTCAGGTCCTTGACTCCATGAAGCTTACCCCCTCAGGCAGGCTGGCAGAGAGCAGGTAAGAGCTAGACCCATCCCCCCAATCCCTCCCACTTCCAGACAAATATGAAATGTCATTGTCAGACCCCTCCCCCATGTCCCTTAGTCCCTGGTGTGACTGTGGAGTGGTTGTCTGAATGTCTGAGGAGCGTGCTTGGGAGATCAGATCAGGAGACCAAAGAGGACATTCAGAATCTATTGGTAGTTTAGCCTTCCTTTAAAGAAATCCTTCCCCTTGAGACCTGCTCCCAAAGTTGGGAGTGATTGATCCCAGAATACATGACATTTGAGCTTTTTTGAAGGATGTATAGGAGTTTGCCAGTTGTATAGACTGGGAAAGGGTGTTTAGGTAGAGAGAAGAATCTGTCCACACCTTCGGAGAACATTATTTCCAAGTTAATTAGAAAGCATATTTTATGTTTTCTCATTAGAATTCAGCAAGAGGAAGTATTAACAGCAACATCAAAAGGCTAGCCCCCTCCTTTTTGAAAGTTTAAAAATACTTGTGTTTAAGAGGAAATAACAATGGAATTTATAGACTAGAATAAATGTCATTAATGAGAGTACTGCATATCAAAACCTATGGTATATGGTCATAGGGGTTCCACAGGAAGTGTATCGTCTTCAATGCTTTTATTAGAGAGTGAGACAGATTAAATTAAATGAACTAATTATTCCCCTTAAGAAGCTAGAAAAAGAAAACAGAATGAACTAATTATGTAGATAAAGCCAAAAGTTAATGAAATAGAAAACAAAAGATTTGGTAAAGTAATAGGTAGCTTTTGAAAAGATCAGCAAACTAGGCAGACCACCCTCTAGCAGATATGACTGACTAAAAGGCAAGAAAATGTAAGTAAAATAAAATATGAACAAGGGAATTTAACCATAGATTCTGAAGAGATTAAAAAACCTTATAGCTGAGCCTGGTAGTGCAAGCCTCTAATCCCAGCAATCGAGAGGCTGAGGCAGGAGGATCAAGAAGTTTGAGGCCAGCCTGGTCTACATAATGAGTTCCAGGATAGCACAGGTTACACAGTGAGACCTTATCTCAAAACAAAACAAGCTTATAAAAATGCTTTGTAAACTTTTATACCAATAAAAGTGAAAATCTAGACAAACTGGGTGGTTTTCTAGGAAAATATAAATTACTAAAATGATTCACAGAGCAGCAGAAACTTGAATAGGATGGAAAAGCATAAAATAAATTGAAAAGATGGTCAAAATTTTCTCCTCAGAAATACCAGGTCCAGTTGGTATTCTGGAAGTCCTTGGTATGATGAAAGTTCTGTCAAGTCTGGAAAAATCAGACAATAGAAAAAGATGGACATCTTTTTATTCATTTTATAAGAGAAGTCCCCAACCCCTGGGCTGTGGATTGGTACCTGTGTGAGTGGCAGGCAAGCAAGTGAAGCTTCACCTGTATTTATTTATTTATTTATTTATTTATTTATTTATTTATTTTTGCGGTACTGGGGGTTGAACCCAGGGCCTCACGCCTGCATGCTCTGCAAGTGCTGGACCACTGAGCTGCACCTCAGCCCAATTTTTTTACTTTTTTGAGACAGGGTCTCACTAAATTATGCAGACTGCCTCTGGTCTCGAACTTGCGATCCTCCTGCCTCTGCCTCCCGAGGCGCTGGGATTACAGGCGTGCGCCACCACGCCCGGCCACCTGTATTTATATAATAAATGTAATGTGCTTCAATTATCCTAAAACCTACACCCTCCACCCCCATGGAAAAATTGTTTTCCACAAAACTGGTCCCTGGTGCCAAAAAGGTTGGGGACCATTGTTCTATAAGGTTAGTAACCGGCAGGAGGCTCAGGCAGGTGGATCACTTCAGCCCAATAGTTCAAGGCCAGCCTGGGAAAAATAGCAAGACTCTCTCAAAAACAAAACACAACAAGGATAGGGACATAGCTCAGTAGTAGAGTGCTTGCCTAGCACCACAAAATAACAACAACAAAAATCAAACAATAGTCTAATCTCACATATTAATAGAGCAACAAATATTTATTTATTTATTTATTTATGCTGAGAATCAAACCCAGGGCCTTGTGCATGCTAGACTGAGCTATATCCCCAGCCTTTTTTTTTTTTTTTTTTTTTTTTTAACCTTATTTTCTGACAGGGTCTCACTAAGTTGCCCAGACTGGCCTGAAACTTGTTCTAGAGCCCCTTATGATCCTCCTGCATCAGCTTCCCAAGTAGCTGGGATTATAGGAGTGGACCATCATGCCCAGTGTAACAAGTATTTTATTTTTATTTTTATTTATTTTTTGTGGTACTTGGAGGCTGAACCCAGGGCATTGCACATAATTTGAAACTGTTCTACTGCTGGACTGCACCACAGCCCAGTTTTTATTTTTTAGGTTGAGACAGGGTCTTGCTACATTTCACAGGCTTCCTCTGGCCTCGAACCTGCAATCTTCCTGCCTCCGCTTCCTGAGTCACTAGGATTATAGGCATGATCCATTACACTCAGCTCAGCATAACAAGTATTTTAAATAAAATGTCAAATGGAATCCATTGATGTATTAAAAGAATATGTCTTGACAAATGAAGGTTTCCCAGGAGTACAGGGATTGCTCAGCAGTAGGAACTCTGTTATTGTAATCTATAACATTAAGAGATTAAAGATAAAAGATCATATAATCATCTCCACAAATGCTGAAAAATAAACTGCTAAATTGCATATCTGTTCCCTTGCTACAATGGAGCAATTTGTTATGTGGTAGCAGATAACTAACACAATAAGCTGGAATCAGTACTTGGTAAAGAATTTTTATTAAAAACTAAAGACAATTATCAGATTGTTATAAAACACTCAATACATTTCCATTACATCCAAGAACGAAATAAGAATGATTGCTATCATTATAATTTAACCAATGTTTTTTTTCTCGAAGTTTTAACCTAAAGGATTTTAAAAAGAAATACGTGGCATAAATAGAGTTAGCATTATTTGAAGATGATATGATTGTCTACTTAGATAATTAAAGAGAATATCATGAAAAAATGTTACAACTAATAAGAAAATTCAGTGTAGTGGGTAGATGCAAGATAAATATACATTCAGACCATTAACTCCTAGGAATACCAGTAGTAACTAATTTTAAAAAAATAACAGGAAAAGGTCCCATTCATAGTAGCAAAAAATGTTTATATCTATAAAATCTCTAGGAATTTATAAGTAATTTGAACTACTTCTCTGTAGAAAACTATAAAATTTTATTGAAGGTTATAAGACTTGAGTACATCAAGGGTTATATCTTATTTCCTGGATGAGAAGGCTCAATATGGTAAAAAATGATACTTTTCCCCAATTTGGGCAAAAGGTTCAATATATTTGTCATAAAAATTCCAACAACATTTTCTTTGGGAATTGAGCAATTGCATTTTAAAGTTCATTTGGAAGAGCAAATGCCTATTAATTACTAAGATATTTTTTCTTTTGCAGTACTGGGGGGTTGAACCCAGGGCTTCGAATTCGCCTGCTTTGCAAGTGGTGTACCACTTAGCTGCACCCCCAGCCCATTTTTTATTTTTTTTAACTTGAGACAGAGTCTCACTAAATTTCACAGGCTACTTCTGCCTTCGAACTTGTGATCCTCCTGCCTCCACCTCCTGAGTTGCTGGGAATACAGTCATGAGCCACCATGGCTGACTGAAGAAAATTTTGAAAAAGAATAATAATGGGGGGGGCGCTTGCCGTCTTAGATGCAAAAATTTACCATAGGGCTGCAATAATTACAAATGTTATGTCCTTACAGAAATAGAGGAATACATAAATGGGACAAAATAGAGTCTAGAAACAAACACATATGTTGAAATGGGAAATTAGTTTATGATAAATAAGACGTTTCAAATCAGCAGGGAGTCAGTAATTGGGATATGACTATTTGTGAAAAAATTAAGTTGAATCTCTATCTCATACAAAAACAAATACAAAAAAAAAAAAAAACTGTAAAAGTACCAGAAGAAAATCTGGAATATTTTAATAATCTTAAAATGGAGAAGGCCTTTCAGAGCATGGCTTTAAAACCCAGAAGTGGCCAGGCGTGGTCATACATACCTGTAATCCCAGCATTCAGGAGGCTGAGGCATTAGGACCACTTGAGCCTAAGAGTTCAAGGCCAGGCTGGGCAGTGTATGGAGAACCATCTCTCTCTTTCTCTCTCTCTCTTTTTCTTTTTGAGACAGAGTCTCGCTAAATTACACAGACTACTGCCTCTGGTCTCGAACTTGCGATCCTCCTGTCTATGCCTCCCGAGTCACTGGGATTACAGGTGTGTGCTGCCTGGTTTAAGGAGACCTCATCTCAAAAACTAACCAACCAACCAACCACCACCACCAAAACCCAGAAGTCATAAAGTAGAGTAATAATTTTGTCTACCTTAAAATTTAAAACTTCTGTATGGAGAAAGATACAATACACAAAGTTAAGACATAAATAACAAGCAAGAGAAAGTAACTTCATTTTATAGTTATCAGGCAACATGTTACTCTCTCCATCTAAATCTGTATTGTCTCTTGGAAACCAGTAAGAAACAGATACTCAACCCATTTTAAATGGAACAATAACATATTTGACAATTCAAGGAAGAAATAGATAATTACTTAAAAAATGAGGAAGGAAGTATATCAAAGCTTACTATTAGTTAATGAATATAACTAAAACAATAATTGAGCACCATTTTTTTGAGACAGAGTCTCGTTATGTAGCCTAGGCTGGCCTGGAACTTGTAATCCTCCTGCCTCAGCCTCCTGCAAGCTGGGATCACAGGTGTGCACCATCATGGACAGTTCTTGAAATAACATTTTTGTTGTTGTTGTTAGGTGTCATCGAGTCGATATCGAGTTCGGACTCATTGCGACCCTCATAGGGTTTTCAATGGCTATCTCGGGATCGCCTTGGGAGTGGATTGCCAGGCCCTTCTCCCATTTTTGTGGTGCTGGGAATTGAACTCAGGACCTCAGAGACTGCAGCGCAGCGCTCTACCAACTGAGCTAAATCCCAGCCCGAGGCACTTTTTT
>VMDO01039856.1:0-12371 GCA_007922755.1 Pedetes capensis
TTTTTTCTTTTCTTCCTGTCTATCCTTCCCTCCTTTCCTTCCTTCCTCCCTCCCACCCTCTGTCTGTCTGTCTTGTTTCTCTTTCTTTCCTTTTCTTTCTTTTTCTTCCTCTTTCTTTCTCTCCTTCCTTTCTTTCTTCCTTCTTTCCTTCCTTCCTCCATACCTTCCATCCTTCCTTCCTTTCTTTTTTCCCTTCCTCCCCCTCTTTCTCTCTCTCTCTCTGTCCCTCTGTCTCTGTCTCTCTCTCTCTCTCTCTTTCTCTTTCTTATTTTTTCACTATTCACAGCACTCCACCACTACATTGCAACTCCAGTCACATTATTTATTTATTTTCATTTTGAAATAAGGCCTCACTAAATTGTGCAGGTTGCTTCAGGAGTCAGGCTTATTATCATCCTTCCTCAGCCTCCCAAATCACTGGGATTATAAACATGTGCTGCGCTGCCCTACATTGTCTGGTGTTCATTAGTTTTAATAGAGTTTTTTTTTTTTTTTTTGATTCCTGAGAATTTTTCTCATTGAAGATCAAATCATTTACAAAAGAAATAGTTTAACTTTTAAATCTGGATAACATTTCTTCTTTCCTAGTTACTCTCTCTAGAATCTGAGTAGTATAATAATGAATAGGAGTGACAGGAACAGACATCCTTTCTTCATGAATTTAGGAATACACATGCACTCTTCAATCTTTAAGTATGACAGTAGCTGTGGATTTTTAATAGATGTTTTTATTAGGATAAGGAAATTACCTTTTATTCTTTATTTCATGACTGATAAGATCATAAAATAGTTGTGATTGTCATTGTTTTACTTTGTTATAATAATGCATTCACTTAGTGACTTTTCCAAATTGTTTTTTGAAATATTATATTCCCTCACATATGTGGTTACTTAAATTTCTATTCTGCTATCGCAGTAGTCAACAACATGACAGAAATCCCAGAGCACACACACACACACACACACACACACACACTATATATATATATATATATATATATATATATATATATATATATATATACTATCCATTTATATATATGGATGGTATCTAAATCTTATAAACTGACTAGAAGATCAGCACTTCCTCAAGTTTTAGAGAGTTCACCTTACATATTTGCCTTGTCCTTCCACTCTTACTTGCATAGAGGTTAAATCTCCCTGGGGTCTTTTCTGAACAGACATCTGGTCTTTCATATGTACATTACACTTCAGTTGCACCCACATATGGAGAAGCTTTTCAAAATCTTTCTTTCCTCATGTTTATTCCTTCTTAGCCTCATAGTGTCAAAGCTTTTTTGTTTATCTTTTGTTTGTGCCAACTGTTATCATTTGACTCAGATAGATTTGGTTATAAATATGTTTAAATGCATTCAAAGTATAACCTGAAAAGTTGCTTCGGGCATGAAGGAGAATAAAGAAGGTAAAACTTAGTGGATTGCCAGCTAGATCAATGTGTAGAACCCCCCACCCCCTCAAAGAAAGATCAGGTTGAAATTTATCCTTCCCCCAGTACCATCAAGCCACAACTCGTACCAGAAATGCTTGCTACCTCCCATGATCACTGATAAACTGGGGAAGGCAAACAGAAATGGCAAACTTCTATATGCCAAATTGTAGCAGCTTTATTCTTCATCAAACACTTTTATTTGATGTGCAGTTATGATTAGATTTAAGGGCTTAAAAAGTGATTTTTGACAGTGTTTGCTGGCTCATTTACTGCTTCAACAGAGGGACCTTTGGGCTCTCTATAACATTTTCCTTTGGTAAGATATCCTGTAGTTCAATGTATGAGTATAAATATATCTGCTGCCTTTGAAATTGGCATTACATAAAAATATCCCAATTCTTATGAATATTTTTATTCTTAAAAATTATCATGTCAATGTTATGCAGATTTTGTGATAAACATGTCTGTAAAGTATGGCTGCCTGCAGCGGTAGCCTTGTGGCCTCCGATCCCGTCAGATCTCGGAAGCTAAGCAGGGTCAGGCCTGGTTAGTACCTGGATGGGAGACCGCCTGGGAACACCAGAAGCTGTAGGCTTGGAAGAAGGACCTGGCAAACCCCCTCCCAAAAATCAATCTGCCATTGAAAACCCTATGAACATCAGAGAAGCACTGACAATAGTGTTTCCCCTGTTGTATAGGGGGTCGCTATGAGTTGGATACCGACTCAATGGCACCTAACAACAACAACAAATTATGGCTGGACATCCTTATTTTATTCTGTGTTTGGTGAAGAAAAAAGCATCTGCTCTGACGATGTTCCTTGTATGTTACTAAAAATATTCTTTGTAAAGGAGAAGTAATTTTTCCCTATTTTGGGTTTTAATGCTTTTTTATCAATTTCAGATAATTTCTTTGTAATAATGACTTGCTGAGAGTTTTTTCTCAGAATGGACATTGGGTTTTTTTCAAGTGCTAATTTTTGTCAGTGGACACTATCATAGGATTTATCTTCTTTAGATTACAAAGATAGAATCCCAAATATCGAACTAGTGTTGCATAACTGAAATCAATATTACATAATAATGGTAAATATATATAATCATGCCTGTAGCCATAGCCCTGTGGCATCCAATCTTGTCAGATCTCAGAAGCTAAGCAGGGTCAGGTCTGGTTAGTACTTGGATGGGAGACTGCCTGGGAACACCAGGTGCTGAAGGCTAGCGAGAAGGACCTGGCAACCCACTCCCAAAAATCCATCTGCCATTGAAAACCTTATGAACACCAGAGAAGCACTGATAATAGTGTCTCACCTATTGTACGCAGGGTCGCTATGAGTAGGATACCAACTCTACAGCACCTAAAAACAACAACAACATATATAATCATAATATACATGTGCAATGCTGTATTCATTTTCACAATATTTTGTTAAAGATATTTACTTTTCAGTTCATGACAGATATTTATCTGTTTTGTTTTGTTCTGTTTTGATTTGCCTTTTTTCCCTATAATGACTTTGTTGGGGGTTTGTTATCAGTATAATATTCTGTTTGTAACAATAATCTCAAATCTGCTGCTTGCTGCTTTACCAAAAGACTGGGAGACAAGAACTGAAAAAAGAAAATGGATTTATTTACTTCTTTGGCCAGAATTTAGAGATAAATATTTGCAGCTTCTCTCTTACTTGCCTGTACAGGTGTTATAATTTATAGATAAAATGAAATAAAAGACGGGAAATGCATGTATATTTATTGTTAGATAAATGATGAGAACTGTGAGAGTAATCTTCCCGGGAGACAATTCCTTCTCTGGTACCAGGACTTTAGGCTGTTTTCACTCCCACCACAGGATTTCCTAGAGAAATTATAATTATTATTTTTTTTTTTCCAGTATTGGGGCTAGATCCCAGGGCCTTGCACTTGCATGCTTTGCAAGTGCTGGACCACTGAGCTGCATGACCAACCCATTTTTTTTTTTTTTTTTTACTTTTTGAAACAGGGTCTCACTAAATTCACAGACTGCCTGTGGTCTCAAACTTGTGATCTTACTGCCTCAGCCTCCCCTGTCACTGGGATTACAAGTGTGTGCCACCATGCCTGGCTGTAATTTTTGTTGTTGTTGTTGTTGTTGTTTTGGAGATCCCTAGTTAAATTTAGAATATTAAAGCTGTTTGTAAGATTCATTATTTTCTTTTGAATGACTGCAGGATATCTCATTTCCTTTCTGGCATTTTTGATTTGTATCTTCTATAGGATTATTTTGTTACATATGCTGAACTTTAATCAATTTTATTGAGTTTTTGGAATGAAGAATATTTATTTTTAAAATTACTGTTCCTGTTTGCAATTTTATTGATTTCTGTTCTTCTTCCTATTATTTCTTTCCTTATTCTTGTTTTACATTTATTTTGATCCTCTATTTTCTTGCTTTTCCTGAGGTAGGAACCTACTTATTTAAGACATGTTCTCATTTCTAATGCAAGTGTTTGTTGTTGTTGTTGTTGTTGTTGTTGTTGTTGTTGTTAGGTGCCATTGAGACGGTATCCGGCTCATAGCGACCCTCATAGGATTTTCTATGGCTGACTGTTTCGGGATTGCCTTGGGAGTGGATTGGCAGGTCCTTCTCCCATTTTTGCCATGGTGGGAATTGAACTCAGAACCTCAGAGACTGCAGCGCAGCGCCCTACCAACTGAGCTAAATCCCAGCCCAATGCAAGTGTTTAGTGATGTAAATTTCCTTTTAGGTATACCCCCCACACTTAGATATATTTTATTTTCATTTAATTGAATTCTATGTATTTTATTTGTTTTGAGACATCTTGTTGATTTCAATTTGATTCATTATGATTAGAAAACTCATTCCATAAAATTTTCTTTTAATTTGATTACATTTGTCATATAACTTTATGGAGATGTGAACAAAAATATTTTTATTCTGCTACTGTTTGTTAGTGTCAACAAATGATATTTCAATTAGATCATTTAGTTGATTATATAGTTCAATTCTTCTTTATTTGTGCTGATTGCATGAATTCTATATTTTGCTTCTGTATTGAAGTCTCTAAGTATAAAAGTAGATTTGCTAAATTTTCTTTTCAGCTCTGTTAGTTTTGCTTCGCACATTTTGAGGTTTTGTTGTTCAGTATTGTTGGGGATTTTTAAAATAATATTTCTCAGCTAGGGTCCCTCATAACAGCCTGAGGGGCTGACCCCTAGTTGACCCCAGGGCTCATCTAACTCATTCAAAACAGCCCCTCCCATCGAGTGAGCAAAGATGGCCCCCGGCCAGCTTGACCAGCCTTAACCACCTTAATTTTGATTGGCTCCCCTCACCACCTTGCAGGCAGTAACTGTCTCTACTTGGCAGTTATATCAGTTTGCCCACTGTACCGGCCAGCTATGTGCCTTGATTGGCTGAACCCCACCATGTGACCCCTCCAGGACCCTATAAAAGCAGGGCTCCTGGACCCCAACTCACTCCTTTGATCCTCACCTCTCTGACCGTCTCCTGAACCTCATCACCTGGACCAGCACTCCCTACTCCACAAGACCATCTAGCAAGCCGGCGAGATCAAGCCCAGGGGCCCTGAAGAGCCGAAGGCATCTCACAAGCCACGAAGAGCCTCCCAACTCTTCCCATCCTTGGGAAGGAGGGGGGTAAAGAAGGCGAGCCGCGAGACTCAAGACCATCGGACCTCAACTCAACACCAGCGGCTGTGGCTATGCCTTTGAGGCTGAGCTGTACCAGCACTTAGCCTGCAGCATTCCATGCTGCGGGCCTAGTGCCAGCACTTAAAGGGATAGAGCCTTGCTCTATAGGGGCTGCTTGCTCCTTGCTCTCCATAAGGGGAGCACCCCAATAAACCTTCCCTGTCCTTCTCCAACCATCTGAAGGTCTCCCGAGGTCCTTCTTTCCCGACATCGGCCACGTTATTATGTTGAGTGTTTGGCCCTAACCTTAGCCGGGCTAGAGACAAAACCCCAACACAATATGTTATTATTGGGGCTGGGATTTAGCTCAGTTGGTAGAGCTCTGCTCTGCAGTCTCTGAGACCCCGAGTTCAATTCCCAGCACCGAAAAATGGGAGAGGGACGTGGCAACCCATTCCCAAGGCAATCCCGAAAACAGTCAGCCATTGAAAACCCTATGAAGGTCACTATGTGTCATACTCGACTTGATGGCACCTAACAACAACAACAATGTTGTTATTTTTCTTGTTAGTACATATTTGCTTAAATCATTACAATTTTTTGAAATAGTGAAACCTTTATTATATGTTTTATACTGGTTATCTCTGGTTATACCCTTTGCTCTACAATCTACTATATAATTATCGACAATCTATGTTTAAATCAATGTTTGCATGATATATATTTGTATTTATTCTTCCACTTTCAAAATACCTGTTATTAAATTCAAACTGAGTTCACTGAAAAGCATTGTTGACTCAATGTTTTTTTCTTATCATTGTCTGTGTTTGGTTGTTGCACTGGCACTGTTTTCATTTAGTTTGTCATTAATTATGTCATTTTATTATTGGTTTTGTTTTTGTTTCTTCTGGTCATCTTTTCTTTGTTTTTCCCCACTCCTTGTAGGGTACACAAACAACTTGTTTTAGAATTCCATATGTATCTTCTTATAGTTTTCATATCGTTTGCATCATATGTTACAATACACATGTTCCTTAGTCTCCGTTCACTATTTTCAATGTTATTGTCTCTTTTTTGTTTTAAAATAGTTGACTTAAGGTGCTGGCTGCTCAAGACAAATGGTTTTGCACTCCACCATTTTCTGTCCACTATTTAGGTTATTCAGCTATAGTTTTGTTATTTTCTTTTTGATATGTATGCTTGTGATTTGATTCAATTTTTAAATTCATATTACTTAGTTGAGATTTTCTGTTTTTCACTTGTTTTATCAGAAACATTTATAAGTGTTGCTGTAGCTTTTTTATGACATCTGTTTTATAGTACTGTCTTATAATTTCAATATTTGATACATGCCATTTTGGGATGTTGATCAAATTTTTGTACCCATATTTTTCTCTTTTATGGTTAACAATTTTCTATTATATCCTGGAAATTCCTTCATTATTTTAGAGAACTCTGGGTTCCACATGAATCTTTTATTTTAGCAGGATATCACCCTTATTTTTTAGGCTTAGCAGGAAGGATTTCATTAAATTTATGGGTTGTGTTTCAAATGGAATTTCCATTTTCAGAGCCTTTGTAGTGTTATTTTTCTCTGCTTAGTTTTTTGGCATTGCTCAGACTCCCTTTGTTCTCTGCTCATGCTAGATGTAAGTGCAGGGCAGAATTTTTTCAATAGGTCAGGTGAAGGGTCTTAGTGAAGGAGTTAATATATTAGGATATTCCTACTGTTGCCAACTGGTTGCTTCTGTGTCTCTGGTCAGGGAAAGGGGCATCAGGAATCTCAGGACTGGATACAGCCATCTGTGGCTAACTTTCTCTGGCCTGTCCAAATTTCCCTCTCTAAGCTCTCTGGAGATTAAATGGAAATATATAGGTGCAGGATATTTCTTGATTCAGGTCATTTACATGATGACTGAATTCCACTTGCTTGTTTTCCACATTCAGCCACATATCTCAGGGTAGGACAATATCTCTAGCTTTTTGGTACTAGATGCTTTCATGCACAAGGCACCATTATTGGGTTCCTGGTAAGAATCTGCTTGCCTTCTCTGTTGTCTCTTGATAGAAAAGGGAGCTCTTGTGGTAGGCAGGAGAAGAACAAAGTTCCTTTAGCTAGGGATTGTTGACATGTTTACTGATTGTTATCCCTTGCTAAGTCTGCTGGGGCTCTCTTAGTGTTATCAGTGCATTGTATCTGATCGTATATTTAAAGCATTTCTTTTTCACAATAATTATGGATTCTAAGAGTTGGCTTATATATGTATATACATATATATATAATATTATATTGAGAGAAGTTTAATTATATTCCTAGGATTCTTATTTTAATCATAATTTAGTATTTAAGTTTGCCAAGTGATTTCTTTTCATCTTTGCATTATTTTTATATATGGTTGAATTTGATTTACTAGTATTAAAAGAATTTCTACGCTTTTATTTATTATAGGAATTGGCTTGAAATTTTCCTTCATTGATGTTTCTCCTTTTAATATCAGTACTACTAGGGGCCTCATAAAATCACTTGCATGTTATCAATTAGTATTTTCTGACAAAATATTTTTATAATGTTAATAACTGTTATCCTTACAGTGCACAATTATCAGTGCACAATTCTGAAACTGATATTTTCTCTATAATAGATAATTTAATTATAGTTTACACTTATTTAATGATTACAATACTATTTAGAATTTTCTCTTCTTGTTTCATTTTTAGTAAGTTATATTTTTGGAATTTTCCCATTTCCTTTCATTTATTGAATTTATTATCACAATATAGATTATGATATTGCATGTGATATGAATAGGATCTTCAGTGTACCTTCCATTGTTGATTTTTGTAATTTATATTTTATCTACTTGTTTTTAGCAATGCTAAAGATTTATAAATTCTATTTTTTCACAAAACACTAGATACTTGTTTAAATTTTCTTATTTCTTTCTTTTCTATTTTATTTCCACACTTTTATTATTTGATGTTTTACTCATTTTCCTTCCCTTTTGAAACATCTAATCATAGGAATGTAGATCATTGTTGTTACAGCATTTTTCCTTTCCAATATGTGCATTTGTTGTGGTGGTGGTTGTTAGGTGCCATCGAGTATTGTCCTTTCACAGTGAACCTCATAGGGTTTCACTCTACGAATTGAGCTAAACCTCAGCCCCATATATGAATTTAGTACTCTGAATTGCCCACTGCACTATGGTTTTGTAGTCAGTTAAATCCTGTTGAAAATGGTTATTAAGTGAATGCAAATTTTCCTGTGCCTTAGACTTTGAAAGATTATAACCTCAGCCTTAACTTGGTCTTTAGAGACTTGTTAAAGTTTTAGCCATTGCAGCCGGGTGTGGTGGCACACCGCTGTAATCACAATGACTCGAGAGGTACAGGCAGGAGGATTGCAAGTTCAAGACCAGGGGAAGTGTGTAATTTATTGAGACACTGTCTCAAAAAGTAAAAAAGAAAAAATAAATAAATGGAATGAGGGTCAGCTCAGTGATACAGCACTTGCAAAGCATTCAAGAACGAGGCCCTGGGTTCAACACCCAGTACCACAAAGAAAAAAAAAAAGAAAAACAAAGAAAGAGAGAAAGAAAGAAGAAGAAAATTTTAGCCACATACCTGTTGTTTTCTATATCTGTTGTCCCATCCACTTTCCAATGTTCTGCTAGATGAAAGCAGTCATATCTTTTGTCTTTACTATGAGAAGGTTGGTAATTCTTCAATGCAATATACTTCTTTGTAATCCCAGATCTCTGAAATCCTTAAAACAATTGTGATTTTATAGGTTAACCACATTTTCTATTTTTGAACGTGGGAATTAGCACTCTCTTTAGTTTTCACATCTTAAATAGAAGCATAACGCATCTGAATCCATTTTAACTAAATTTTACATGTTTTTGCAAACAACTACTATTTATTTTTATATCATCTTTAATCTAGTTTCTATTCTAAACATTTTATCATTTGTTTTTAATGCTGTGGAATAAACCCAGAGTTTCTGGCATTCTATGCAAATGGTCTACCATTGAGCTACATTAGCAGTCCTTGGATTTTTGAGATAGGCTCTTACTATGTTGGTTAGACTGGCCTTAAACTTTTACCTCCTTTATATTGATTATTAGATATTTTATTTTTCTAGTTCTAAGTGGAATGATTAATTCTTCAATTTATATTTTACTTTTCATTTTCTCATATAAATATTATGAATTACAACATCTAAAAGTTTTGATACATATTTCCTGTTCATCTTACAATATTTTTCATTTTTAATCTCTCTTTGTTTCAATTTCCTTAGTAGCACTGATTTTTAACTTTGTTTGACTATAATTTACAAATTGTTGTTATTGTTAGGTGCCATCAAATTGTGTCCAACTCATAGTGACCCTCATAGTGTTTTCAATGACTGATTGCTTCAGGTTTGCCTTGGGAGTGGATTGCCACATCCTTCTCCCATTTTTGCAGTGTTGGGTACTGAACCCAGGACCTCAGGGACTGCAGTACAGAGCTCTATTAACTGAGCTAAATCTTAGCCCCAATTTACAAATAACAATTATGTGCGTGTGTGTGTTTGTGTGTGTGTGTGTGTGTGTGTGTGTGTGTATGGTGTGTTACTTTATGTTTTCATATATGTATATAGTTAGGAATGATTACAATTATAATCGTATTAATATATCAACCACCTCACGTAGCTACAATTATATTTTGTGCTCATAATATTTAAGATCTACTCTCTTAGCAAATTTTAAGTGTACAATACCATTACCTATACTCATCATGCTGTACATTAGATCTCCAAAACTTATAAACTTAATAGCCAAACATTTCCATACTTTGACCAACATCTCTTCTTTACCTACATCTCTGCAGTCTCAGGAAACTGTTATTCTATTCTAATATAATGAATTTGACTTGTTTATGATTCCACATAAAAGTAATGATGCAGTGTTTTTCTTTTTGTATGTGGCTTATCTCTCTTGGCATAATTTCTTCTGGGTTTGCCCATGTTGCCACAAATAATAGTATTTCTTTCTTTTTTTACTTAATTTCTTATGGTTGTTGTAAACCTGTATAATATGCTGGTGTATGTATATGTTACTATTTATCAATTCATCCATTATGGATATTTATTTCATTTCCATAAAATTGTTCCATTGTATAGTAATTTTATATTTTTTGGAATTTTTTGAGGAAACTCCACACTGATTTCCATCATGATTGTATAATTTACATTGTTACTTACACCAAATAAGGGTTTTCTTTTCTTTGCATCCTCACTAACACTTGTTATATTTTAATAGTTATGAAGTAACATATTGTACTTTTGATGTCCATTAATTTTCATCACTAATTCATATACCTGCAAGTCCTTTGTATTTCTTCTTTGGATAAATGTCTATTCTAGTCATTTGCACATTTTATAACCATATTATTGAATTTTTTGCTATTGAGTTACCTGAGTTATGTAAAAAAATTGATGTTAACATCTTACCACATATAAAATTGGCAAAGATTTTCATCCATTCCTTAAGTTACCTTTTCATTCTGTTTCTTGCTTCCTTTTCTATAACTTATTATTATTATTATTATTATTATTATTATTATTATTATTATTTTGACGTACTGGGGCATGAACCCAGGGCCTCACACTTTCATGTTTTACAAGTGCTGGACCACTGAGCTGTACCCCAGCCCTTTTTTTTTTTTTTTTTTTTTTTTTTTTTTTTTTTTTTTTTTTTACTTTTTGAGACAGGGTCTCACTACATTACGCAGACTGCCTCTGGTCTCGAACTTGTGATCCTCTGCCTCTGCCTCCCAAGCTGTTGGGATTACAGGCATGAGCCACCACATTTTCTATAAAATTTTTGCTTTTATGTAAGTCAACATGTGACGTTCACTTTTGGTAAAGCAAAAGTGTAAAAACATTATATCAAAAGGAGTCATTAAATCACTGTCCAGACCAATGTCAAGAAACTTTTTCTGTATGCTTCCTTCTCATAGTTTATTTATTATTTTCATTAATACTAAAGTTTTGACGTTGAACCCAGGGTCTTATGCATGCTAGATAAGTGTTCTGCCACTGAAATGTGCCCAAGCCTATATGGTTTTCTTTCTCTTTCTTTCTTTCTTTCTTTCTTTCTTTCTTTCTTTCTTTTTCTTTCTTTGTTTCTTTCTTTCTTTCTTCCTTTCTCTCTCTCTCTCTTTCTTTCCTTCCTTCCTTCCTCCTTCCTTCCTTTCTTTCTTTCTTTCTTTCTTTCTTTCTTTCTTTCATTTCTCTTTCTTTCTCTCTCTCTCTCTTTCCCCCTCCCTCCCTTCCTTTCTTTCCTTTCTTTCATTTCTTTTATTCTGAGACAGAATCACACTAAATTGTGCAGGCTGTCACTGCTCTTGAACTCTCAGTCCTTTAGCCTCAGTTTCCCAAATTGATAGGATTATAGGCATGAGCAGCAGAGCTCACCCTTCCAGTTCTTTTATGGTTTCAAATTGAACATTTAATTTTTTTTTTTCCGTCCTAGGGGTTGAACCCAGGACCTTGCCTCTGCATGCTCTGCAAGTGCTTTACCACTGAGCTGTACTTGCAGCCCATTTTATTACATTTTTGAGACAGAGTCTCACTACATTACACAGACTGCCTCTGGTTTCAAACTTGTGCCTCTGCCTCCCAAGTCATTGGGATTACAGGTGTGTGCCACTGTGCCCGGTTTAACATTTAATTTTTAAGCTAAAATGGGTTCATTTCTGTATATGACGTGAGCTAAGGATTCAGTTTCATTTCTCTATATGTGTATTCAGGTTTCCAAAGCTATTTATTCTCCTTTTCACATTGTGTGCTCTTGGTACCCTTGCTGAATATCAGTTAATGTTAGATGCATGAATTTTTCCTGAACCTTGTACTTTTTCATTGGTCTATAGTTCTTTTTGTATTCCAGTCCTACATAGTTTTCATTACTGTAGCTTTGTAACATATTGTGAAGTTAAGATATTTGACCATTATAGCTTTGTTCTTGTAAAATGTTTATTTCAGCCTTGTGGTTCTTTAATAATCACATATGGGTTTTAGCACTTTTAAATATTTTAGTAAAGTAGGATATCAGGAATTTGATAATAATTGTATTGAATGTATAGATTACTTTGTGTACTATGGACATTTAACTAATATTAATACTTCCAGTCTGTGAACATATCTTCCCATTTATCCACGCTATTATCACTGTTATGTCCTTCTCCTTCTCTTTCTCCTCCTCTTCCTCCTGCTCCTCTTCCTCCTC
>VMDO01039857.1:0-12371 GCA_007922755.1 Pedetes capensis
TGATCAATTTCTTTCTTAATGGTCACAAATCTTATGTTACTTTTTTGTTTACTTGAATTCATCTTTCCAGTCAACTCACCTCTTAAAATACTATCTCAAGGAAATATATTTTAATGCTTGAAAATCTTATACTGATCAATCCCTCATATATTACTGGAATAAAAGATTGAAATTGAAATTTTACTTCTTTTAATTATAATGCTTTAAAACTTTACATTGTTTTCCTGAATTTTGTTACAATTATTAGTAGTAAAAATGGATCACAATTATGTATACCTGTTACCTAAAAATATAAAAATTGTACAAATTAAGAGTACTATGTGATGTTTTGATGTATGTAAAATTAGTTTCTTTTTAGAAATTCATTTTTATCAGAAATCAAATTTTTTATTAGATATTCATATCTTACCAAGATGAGTTTGAATTTTTTCCTTCTTAGAATGGCTATTACTTATTGCCACGCACTGAGAAACAATTTGTTTTTTACTTTACTTTGTTACAGATACAAGTACTGAGAAGTCGTTTAGACATAAATAAGTAGACAGAAATGGAAATAGTTTTCTCATAGCACTATTACTTAGTTCTTTGAACTTGAGCTATATATTAAACACCACAGTATTTGATTGTTAAAATGATTTCATTTGCTTCATCAAATTTTACCTTTATTAGGCATTTCCTCAATTTGAATGAAAGCAAAGAATTGAAAAAACTTGAACTGAAATAAAATTTGATATTCATACATTCACATTTTTAACACTAATTTTAAAATTTTCCTTCAGAGCTTCAAACTCACAAAAAAATTGGTTTCAGGTTTAGGGGTGGGTTCAACATATTAAAATTTAGAGGTCTCAGGTGTGGTTCAAGTTTGGGTTTAAAATTTTAATCCAATGTGTAGACTGGTGAACAGATTTTTTCCAATATTTTTATGAATTTTTATAAGTTAATGAAAAAGATAAACAATTAAAGCTTACTGAATCCAAGCGCAATTTTTCACTACATGTGGGTTCAGAAAAAAAATTTTAAATGCTCAAATTGGGCTCAAGATTCTATCTACACACAGGATTTAAATCTGAACCCAAACAGATCCAAATCAAACCCTTTAAATTTTAACATACTGAACCTGCACCCCAATCTGAACCCAACTTTTGCACATTTGAACCCTGTTTTCATTTGTTTAGCATTTATATCTCATGGACAGAAACTTAACAGTCAATCAATATGTATATATAAAAGGAATAATTCCTAAACTCACAATTGCACATGACATTTACCTTGCCAATGTTATGTCATATGATAGTATACCTAATCATTCTGTCTACATAATTTTTACTTAAATAAGCATAGTATCATTATGTTTCTCAATATTTATTCTCTAACATCTCGAATGACAAGAACTATCAATGGCCACATCAAGTGATTTTTCAAATTCTTTGCTGAAAAACTTTCCTATAGATGAAAACTCAGAAACTGATCCACTGTAACTGTGTTGGAAAGCTTTCTCTTTCTTATTGTCTACTATTTTTTAAAAGAATACTATATCCAAGTCAAGCTTTCACTTTGGATATCCTGCTTTCTTTTTTAATGTTGTACTCCACTTAAATATACATTGCCACTTACATACATTCTGTGTATGAATATCAACCAACAAATGAAATTATTTTCAGCAGAAACTTCTTTTACTATTATTATTATTATTATTATTATTATTATTATTATTATTATTTAAGTGAATCTCAGTTGACACTTTATCTGAGGACCATGTGTCTAAGAGAGCAGTCACTTCTAACTAAGAATACCAAAGTCAAAGTTATAGCAAATCTACTTTGCAATGCTATCATGCATGCCAAACATAATATTAAACTACCAACAAAATGACTGTGTTATGCAGAATACACTATAATTAACCTTGTAAATTCACTGTACTTACAGCCCTAACATGTATGCACTTTGTGAAAAGAACCACAGTGCTGAAAGCTAATGTGAAATTTGCTGAATAAATTTTTGGAAGCTTAAGTCATTTGGCCTTTGCAGCTTAAACAAGAGTTAGTCATTCTTGGACATGGGACATTAAAAATAAAGTACCCAAAATAATAGCCCTCATGTTCTGGGATATCCTTATTCTGAATTGCTATAGTAAATTTCCCTGAAGTGTTTAAATAAATAAAAATAATAATACTCAGCCTCAAAATCACAGGCAAAGCTATGAAACAATTACTCTTCTAGTACCTGAATAGACACATATAGGGGGATTCACAAGTGATTCCTCAAGGGGAACAAGGCATTTGAACAATTTTGTTTCAAGTTCCAGGATTTAACCCTATATCATGATTCATAAATGTTTTTCTTAAAATACTGAACACTAACTTAAATATTCAATCTACAGTAATGTTTAAGTTCCTTACCACAACTTAATATTTACTCAAGAAACACACAGAAAATAAATTAGGATTGATAAATGAGGAATTGGAGACCTGGAAGTAATCCCAGGGGCTATATCCTCAATGTCTAAACAAGACTACCTCCAAAGTCTGGGGTCAATGACAAAATTTCTAAGAGCAAGGCTATTATTTTTCAAAAGCACTTTGAAACAATTCACTTGCAAATAATTAAATAGTAGAAGACACAATGTTTCATAATGTAAGAACTTCTATTTGAGAAAAAAATCATAGAAATAAAAGCACTTGGAAATAATATTTTTAAGGATTGCAACTATGAGTATACATGCTTTTGATGACAGGTGCCAATTATATATTGCCTGAACATTTACATATAAAATTGATGGGCTCCTGAGTCTTTCACTAAATTCTCTCTCTTGACTATTTTTGAACAATTTTATTATGTAATATGTATCTCTGTTTCTCTGTTTCTCTCTTTCCTTTGCTTTCTTATATATACATACACACATTATTGAATGTATACTGGTATCTCCATTTCATAATTACAATCTTATATAATGGAATGTACATGAAAGATTTAAACATGATTGACTCAGTAATCATGCTTATGTTTCAAAACCACTGACATTGGTGAAGTACCTAATAATCTGGTTTGGAGTAAGAGGAAGTTAAAGGTACATTTTCTACATGCAAAAAAAAAACATGTCACAGCAATGTAGTTCTCAATTTATAAAGAATTCAGAATGGTATGATTTGTTTTATTTTAAAAGAAACAACCCTGAACCATGTTAGACAGACCATCAAAACCAATTATTGAACGAACTAAAGTTATTTGATTCTGAAAAACTACCTAATCTTGGACTAGTTGAAGTTCTAAATAAGTTTAAGAATTAAAGATCTCCCAATTTAGAGTTGTAGAAATATTGTATAAGGAAAACTGTGCACCATTTAGTTAAATTTTGTTTTATTTTGTCTTTGATGTATAGTAAAATCTTGGATCTCTGGATTCTTGGAAAATTCAGAGGAAACAAAGAAACTTTAAAAAAATAAACCTTTCTAGAGAGCTGACTTCTTCCCATTAGAAGATTTAATCTTATTATAATAAAAGTTAATACTTACTATTTGCTATATGCCAGAATCTGTGTTGAATACCTTACTAGTATCTCACTGTATCCTCCCAACAACACGATAAAAGAGGCAATATTGTTATTTATTCTTATCTCCAATTTATATGTGAGGAAAACTGGAACCCAAATTGGGTAAGTAATTTGAATACAGTTGCATAGTGAATAAGGATGTCTGATTTATACAACATTAATGATATCAATCTTTGTTTTATGTGGTGAACACATTGCAAAATATATCATGTTATGACATGGTTTCTTTACCAGAGTGGAGTGAATATAATTTAAACATTTATTGAAACATTACAGGCACAACAATGGGTATTCTTACTTTGTATGTGCACTTGCTACTATGGGGCTGGGGTTTAGCTCAGTTTGTAGAGTGCCGCTCTGTATTCTCTGAGGCCCTGGGTTCAATCCCCAGAACCAACAAAACAAAACAAACAAACAAAAAACAGGACAAGGACATGGCAATCCACTCCTGAAGCAATACTGAGACAATCAGCCATTGAAAATCCTATGAGAGTCAGTATGAGTTGGTCTCAACTCGACGGCACCTAGCAATATGTGCACATTGCTGTCCTGTGATGCACTTATGGTTTACTTAGGCTTAGAAAGCTGTGGTCCCAAAGTGGCTGCAGGCAAGTGTAACTGAACAGTACGTGTGGAGTGTGTGTGTGTGTGTGTGTGTGTGTGTGTGTGTGTGTGTGTGTGTTATCATAGCCTCTTGGCTGTTGTTCTATTCCTAGGTGGCCAATTTTTATATTTAAGATACTCATTCTAACCTGCAGCCATACAAATGTGGCATCTGAACCCATCAGATCTTAGAAGCTAAGCAGGGTCAGGCCTAGTTAGTACTTGGATAGGAGACTGCCTGGGAACATCAGATGCTGTAGGCTTGGGAGAGAACTTGGCCACCCACTCCCCAAAAATCAATCAGCCATTGAAACCCTAAGAATAGCAGGGAAGCACTGACAATAGTGTTTTGCCTGTTGTACATAGGGTCACAATGAGTTGGACACCAATTTGATGGCACCTAACAACAACATAATCATTCTATGTACCCATTTTCCCCTTTTGCACTTTATATTTTCATCTCCTCTTAACTTTGAAGCCAAATTATTTAGCATATTAATCTATGTATCTTAAAGTTCTAAGATGAGGTATACAAAATGAGGCCCTACCTGTTGTAAGAATAAAAAGAAATAGGGCTACATGAGCTTAGAAGATATATTTGTCACTGTGGATTCCTAGCTTCGCAGCTAGCAAAGGTGTTTCCTAGAAAATTATTTGGCAAGGGCTGCAACTTTCTTAGAAAATATATTACATAATCATGGCATAATTTTATAAGACTGGCATCAGAATAAAGAATATGGAAAATGAAATGTAGAAATATGTGAGTGATTGAGATATATAAAATCTTACCATTGGTAGAAAATGTAACTCCTTCATCTAAATTGCTTTTACACCTAGTGTAGTTTATGAAACTGTTTTGAACATACCAAATGATTTCAGAGGAAGTAAAGAGTGTCATCAGCAGATTCTTAGAATATTTTCACTGACTTCCTCAGTCATAGAATCCACTAGATTTAAAGGGTATTTTCTTTAATCTTATAGTCCTCAAAGTAGCCATACATAATTATGCCCTTGACTGAGCACTGAATGAAAAACAGCAAATAAAATTTGACAAAAAAGTTATAACTCTTCAAGTCTTTATAACATAGGATGCATGTAAGTAAAGACATTAAGCAACTGTCTTAACTTCTTACCGATCATTTCAACACTTCAACAGTATTTAAAAAAAACATATATCATAAGAGTATCTGTACTTTCAATATAAATTGGTGGCTAACTCTAGCTTTCTTCCTTCAAAAATAAGAACAATTACTTTCTTGTTATTTCCTGTTTGTAGTCTTTCTTTAAAAGAAAATATTGAATATTTAAAGAGGAACCGAGGTGAGGTGAACTTACTGTTTTATTATTTTGTTGTTACTTAACTATTTCATGGCATCTGCCTTGAAGGTCACAATGTTTTCATAAACCAGAATGGTCAGTGTGCCAAATATTTGGATAATACATTGCATTTTATGAAATTATATTTTGAACAAGTTTTATGAAAAATGGAAGAAGAGATACTATCAATTTCTGAAAAAGGAAAGGTGATGGTATAAAAATGTCTACGGGCTCTTACGTCCACAATTCAAACCTCCATTCATGAAAATTATCCACATTTTCCTATTGTTTCACATTTTCTGTGATATATTGATATAATATATAAGTTGATAAAAAGAAAAATATTGATAAAGTTCCCTCAATGTTCATATAGAGATGTATCAGGCATGTAAAGATTAGATCCAGATTCTAAAAAAATTTATAAAGAAGTAGAAAGTACAGTAACTTAGCTTAAAAAAACTGCAATCTATAACAATATAGCAAAGTTTAGTTTTTTCATTTAAAAAAGTTGGTATTCATATTTTAGAACTCTACTTACTAACCATATTTTGGTACCATGTTTTATGTTTCTTAATGCTTACAAAATATCCCAGGTCAGGACATGCAGAAATCAAATTTATTCATAGATATGAGATATTGTAATAAAATGATATACACAAGAAACAAAGGCCTAAAGTCAATTCACACTGTCATCTTACACTATAGAATCATTAGGGGATTTTTTTTGGTGTGTGTGTGTGTGTGTGTGTGTGTGTGTGTGTGTGTGTGTGTGTGTGATGAATTCAGATGGATACAAAGTCATGGAAAACAAGTGTAATCCCACTAATTTTGCTGGGTAAATCTCAGCTTTATTACTGGAGAAAGAATGTACAGAAACTATTCTTTAGCAATTGAGCTGACAATTCCTCTGAAATTGTGATTCTTGTCTACCATTTACAGCATGAGCTTGGCTGCTGGCCAATACGAACAATGTTTAAATTTCTTTATGGCAGCTCAATAAGCTTTCAGGCATTCATCTGCTTTACCTTTAGTGTGTAATAAAGAGCAAGCCAATGCATTTTCTCATTTCCCTTTCACCACTAGTAAGAGTAGCCATCAACCTTATGAAGGACAAAGTCAGCTTTTACTTTCAGCTTCTTTTTCCCAGTAGCTTTGCGACTGAAGCACTAATAGGACACCATTATTGTACCCATCATCATTATACAGATTTGGATAGGAAACAGTGTATTTCTTGTCACGAGAAAATAACCATAAAGAATAAAAGCCCTTGGGAATTACTTCTTTTCCTGAATATCAACTTTTTACAGGTGTTTCACTACATTAATGAAATACTTGTTATATAACAAATATTTAGATTCTAGAAAACTTAAAAGGTTAAGCCTTTTCTGAGAGCAACAGAAAAGTTTGAGATCTATAACACTAATTACATTTCCAAAGAAAATACTTTCACACATGATCCATGTACAGAACAATGTCACCAGTAAATTAGAAAGTATATATATTTTAAGTCATATTAATTTATCTAAAAAACTGAAGAGGTATCTTAGTCTATGCCCTTCCTCTAGATTTTGGAAATTATACATATTTATTTACTTATTTTCTTGTGCTGCCTCATCCTAAATGCCACACAAAGAAATATAAGTATGTATTCAGCAGCAAAATACCATCTAATCATGTTTGCTATTTTATTACAGATTTTACTCGTCTATTTTTTAGAAATAAAGACTTTAAAATACATTTGTAAGAATACATTCAATCACTAAATACGTATATATAAAGTATATAATGCTAACTGTATAAATTCATACAGACATGTATAATATGTACATATATATAACCAATCATACATATTATATGTAAGTATATTATATGTGCATGTTTTATGTCTATTTACAAAGACATGTATACATATATATGCATACAGATCTACATGCATGTGTATATTCTTATATATAGCAGTATTTATGAGCTTTTAAAAAACACAATGTGTGTAACAGATATGTGAGCCATTTCCAAAGCTCATTCCCAATCTGCCACTTGGAGATATGTCAAGCTCATAATGAGGCATATTGTGGAGGCATACACATTGGGCACATAACGAGTCTTTTTGAGCCCTGATTCTCCATTCACCATCATCTCCTATCAATCATGTCCCCAGAAACAGCAGGAGCAATGGAAATAGAAGCAGAGGTAATTAGAGGCGTGACTCAGTTCCACATGCCCAGAAACTAAAGGCCAGAGATACCCTGTGAAAATCATTTTGTGTTCTAGTCTTATCTAATTTTGTATTGAAGAAAGAAGTGTTAACGAATATGAAGTTCTGGCCTCTTTAACAGATTAAAAATTATCTTAGTTCAGTCTTTTCTGCTTCTGTCATTTTTTAATTATCTAAGGAGTTGGTAGAACTTCATGTGCCCTCAAATGTTACATTAGCTTCTAAGAAAATTCAGAATAAATGGTTCCTGAAGGAGAATCTTAAAATGCTTCAGCTTGTTTTTAATTTATTCTCTATGAATGTGTAATTTGACTTTTAATCCTTAATTTATATTTCTGGAAAAGGAAGGAATTTACTCTGGCAGCCAATACTGTCAAACCTGGAAAGCTAAGGAGGATTGGGCCTGGCTAGTACTTGGATGGGAGACTGCCTGGAAATACCAGGTGTTGTAGGCTTGGGAGAAAGACCTGACTGCCCACTCCCAAAAAACAATCAGATGTTGAAACCCTATGAATGGCAGAGAAGCACTGATATGGTGCTGGGCACGGCACAGTGTCAGGGAGTGTTTTGTTCTGTTGGACATAGGGTGGCTATGAGTCAGACACAACTCCACAGCACCTAACAACAACAACGGGGCTTCTCAACCTTGGCTTTATATTTATATATTTACCTGCACGATTCTTTTTGTGGATGCTGCCCTCTTCACTATAGAATATTTAACAACATCTCTGGCCTCTGACCTTAAGATGTGAGTAATAACTACCTCCCCCTGCTATGAAAAACAAAAATGTCTTGAGATATTGCCAAATGTCCTTGGTGGGGGAGAAGGAAATCACTTGGGTTGAGAACAATGGTGTAGGCTGTAAAGTTCTATGATGATAGTCTGTATTAGTATTTGGTTTCCTAAAATCTTAAAGTTCTTTAAAGGCAGGGATATTTTTCTGTTTTGCTGAATGCCACATTTCCAGTTGATACAGGCACTTGGATATTATTTTGAAAAAAAAAAAGTGCAGTCTCCAGAGAGATTGACACCTCTCCTTCAGGACTGCTTAGCAGCATGGTCTCATGGGTGCTAAACATTTGTCTTTCATGCTTGGCACACAATTTTTTCTTTTTAATAGTAAACTTTCTCTTCTTAACATAAATTTAATTCATATCTCCTTAAGCATCTAAGCTGCTTAAAAGCAAGAAATATATTCTACTTCCCCCCAATTCAACCTGTTAATCATGTGTACATGCCACAAAATATTTACACATCATGCCTGGTAGATTGAAACATTCCATCTTCAATATAGCAGCAAGAGATAGATAGCAAACAGATCTGAATCTCTGAAATACAGATTTTCCCCTTTAGTAACTCCCAGAAAAGGAAAATGTTCTTTTCCAACCATTTACTGGCATATTTTCAAGTTTGTTTCTGAGTTTCACAAAACTTTTCCGATTCCTTATACATTTATTCTAAAATGGTATTCATTCATATCATATCATAGCATATGCTTTCCCTTTGTTGAAAATGAGTCTTCATGTCAAAAAGCTGCAGCTGTTCCCAATTACAGCATTTGTTTTTAACCTTTTGTGACATTGCCACTGACCACTGAACACAACATTCAAGAATATTTTCCATTCAGAGTCTTTAAGTATGTGATACTATTCATACTCTTTATTTATTTTGTTTTTAAAAAATATAATACAAAATGTCTGTGCCTGATCTTATGGAGGTTATGGGCTTTATGATCTTAGTGACTCACCCTTGGCATCCCTGGATCTCCTCTCATAAAACCACTCTGTGTTTAGAAGTCCAATATGTGATTGTTTTTCTAAAGGACAATCAACAGCTACACTGTGCAGAGACTTAAAGTGGTATGAATATGACCAGAGTTTGTAACTGTTTTCACTATCCTGGATTCTGTTCCTAACAGAGACATCTATAAGTGATTATAGACTTATCTGCCAACAGGATGTTTTGTCCACATCATCGAAAATGAGAAGCTACAACAGAAGAGCATACATATAGCCTTTCTCATCATCTGATTCTTTCCAAATGGCTTTTATTTGAAGAATACTTTCATCAAATATTATCAAAAGTTACACTTCTCCCTACAATTGTTCTCTATTAAAGTTCAGTGCCAGCTGTCAGCACTGTAATGTAAACCCTTATTAGCTCTTATAAGTATTACTCTGGAACTAATAAGGGATTGTCAAAACTCTAAACACCGTGGTGGGGGGAGAAGTAACAGGCAAAAGGTGGAAAGCTTTCAATGAATCTGTACTGACAAATGCAATCTTTGTAAAACTATGACCAGTGAATTTCACAAAATCTAGGTGTGTTTGGAGAGAGACCTTGTTTTCTGTTTATTTTGCATGGTGTTTGTTTACCTTTACTCTGGGAAGAATTATTTGATAAAATAAATAAAATTTGAAAAGTTAACAAAAGATCAATAATCTGTCTTTAGAATTGTTACATGAGTTCTTAAAAATTATTTTCCATTTTTCAAAATTTATAATACAGAAGCTTTGACATTGAATAGCTATAAGGAAAAAGCATATCTGAAAGAGGAAAGATAAATGTTCTTTTAAAAAACCATAGATTTTGCAATAAATGTTTTAATAGAAAAGCTTTAACAAAATGGCATGGGACAAATCAGAACCAAGAAGCCTATCTATATAAAGCTGTTTAAATTAAAGAAATGAAATTTCAAGACTCTGCAGAGTCCCAGCAGGCTTGATGGTAAGTTACTATGTCAGATCCCTAAGCTATCTGACAGTGTTATTTATTGCAATATCAAAAGAATTAAAATTTTTATATATATTCAACAGAACCAATATTCCATATCTCTCACAAAGTAGGGCTTAGATACATGTTTTTCTCAGAAAATTTTAATCAATTTATAGAAGAATTTACACTTGATAGCTGTTTAGAGAGTGTTCTACAATTACTCTCACCTTCTTTTGGAAATGAAACTAAAATGGGATGATAAGAAACAACTTGCTTCAAGTAATATCAGAACTACTTCCTCTGGTGCAATAAAATGATTTTTCTATGGCTTAGATTCTCATATTGAATCTGGTCCTGGGAAGCTTAATTTGTGAATCAATAAAGTCTGAAATAAAAAGTCAAGAGGCAAACTCTCAAAACAAAAGCTACTCAAGGGGCAAATTGTCCACGTTTCCCAAAGACTATACATTTCCACACAGAAATTACCTAAATTACTGTTTGTACTACCGAAACACTGGACTATATCAGGCATCCAAAATCCTAAAGAATTTAGTGTAATAGCAACAACAATGATAATAACAACAGCAAAAACAACATCAATAATAGTAGAAAGTGAACCTGACTCCATAAATGTTGATCATCAACAACCACTTGAAAAGAGATAACTGAAGAGCTTAGGAAAGAGTTATCTTTCCTAAAGTTCTAACCTTAGGAAAATACTGTAATAATGTCTTTTAAAATGATTTCCATGTTGAAATAAAAAAGAGTAAAATATGTGTTTAAAGAAAAAATATCCAGCTGTTTTTCACGCTGAATTCACAAAATTAAATGATGAAATTTAACCCACATAAGGTTTTAAAAATTCATATTTTAGTAAAACACTGCAAGCCTTACTTAATAATAATTCTGTGTAAAACTATTACTAACATTTATGGAACTGCTTGTGATTTTTAAAGGTTTTCTAGAGTGCTTCATTGCTCATCATTTAACATGTTCTTATTTATTATGAGGTATTTAAGTGGTTGGACATGAATTCATTCTACTCTCTAAATTTAACATAGTCATATATTTCCTAAATATGTTTGCAATTAAGTTGTATCTGACTGCTCAAAAGGTTCTGATTTCTAGTATATACAGAACAAAGAATTCACATTTCTTTCTAGTATCTTAAACATGCAAATCCTGGCAGAAGGATGTGGCAATCCATTCCCGAAGCACTCCTAAAACCGTCATTGAAAATTCTATGAGGGGCTCTTTGAGTCCAACTGGACTTCATGGTACCTAACAATGAACAACAAACATGCCCTCCACTGCTTAAATTTATACTATTTGCTTTCTGTTTTGTTTGTTTGTTTGTTTTATACAAGCTCAAAAATGAACTATGATAACTAAATCAAATATACTCCATTACTCTGCATGTCTTTTTATATTTGAAAGAAGTTTTTTAGTATAATTGCTGTTTAGACAGTGCATTGGCATAATTTGAAGATTTCTAGTAATATCACATAGAAATTCATGTAAGCACATTTGGCATATACCTCATACAACTTAAGTTTTCTCCACTGTCTACATTCTTTATATTATTCTTAAGTGCACATAATGTTGTTGTTGTTGTTAGGTGCCATCGAGTCGGTATCTGACTCATAGCAACCCTCATAGGGTTTTCAATGGTTGGCTGTTTCGGGATTGCCTTGGGAGTGGATTGCCAGGTCCTTCTCCCATTTTTGCAGTGCTGGGAATTGAACTCAGGAGCTCAGAGACTGCAGCTCAGCGCTCTACCAACTGAGCTAAATCCCAGCCCAAGTGCACATAATAGAATACCTAAAATAAAGCAAATATATTTAGTTAGCTCTACACAGAGTCAAGTACAATAGTTCAACAGATATTTCCCTTACTCATTTAATTTCTTTTGACTTGCATGATTCCTTCAAGGCAAGTGCATTATATGTAATCTAGCCTTTTAGAGA
>VMDO01039858.1:0-12390 GCA_007922755.1 Pedetes capensis
CTTTTCTCCCTCTGGAAATGCAGGAGACTCCACTGGTGGCACTTCAGGCAGCGAGGACAGTACAGGGAGGCACCAGGGAGAAGGGAGGATGTGTTTCTTATTGCTTCTGGAATCACTCTGGGCAGACGGCGCTTTACAGTGGTAGGCCAGCTTTGGCCTAATCGGAGTGGGCATTGGTGGAGAGAAGTGGAGTTTGGGCACATAGCCAGGAGGGACACCAAGGAAGGACTTGCACTCTGTGTGTTTGGAACGAGGCCTTAAGAGAAGGAGGAGACCTGGCCTGAGAGGCCCAGGCCAATGTGTGCCTCATGAGCAGAGGGCAGGGCATCGTCCTTGGGCCATCACCTTTAGCAGAAGCTCTGGGTTAGACAGAGGAGACAGAGTCTTGCAAGGAGGAATTTGTCAGGATTCTTGGTTGCGAGTGACAGAAACTCAAATAAAACAGATTGGAAGCTGGGCACTATGGCAAACGCAATCATAGCAACTCAGGAGGCTGAAGCAGGAGGATTGCAAGTTCGAGGCCAGAGGAAGACTGCAACTTAGCAAGACCGAGTCTCAAAACAAAACCTAAAAAAGAGGCTGGGGGTGTGACTCAGTGATAGAGCACTTGCCTAGCATGTGCAAAGCCTTGGGTTCATTTCTCTCTAGGATTGAAAACAAAACAAAACAAAAAATAAACAAACACAAAAACCAAACTGGGGTGAAAGAGTATATAAACTCACATAAGTGAAAGTTTGGGGTATTTATGGCTTTAAGTGCAGCTGCATCCAGGGTTTAAGTGATCTGGATTCTAGACTCAAGAAACATATACTGATTCTCTGCTTTCCCCCAAGTTGGCTTGACTCTGGGCTGGCACTGATGGAGAGGAAAGATAGGAAATTTAGGCCCTTCTCCTGCCCTCGGGGCAACTGCTCTGCAAGAGAAACCTCCTTCCCAATCCTGGCAGCAAGAATCCCAGGATGGGCTCTGACTGGGGCAACTCAGGTCACATGACCAGCCCTCACCACCAAGATTCAGCTGGACAGGGATGGGGCGGGCCAGGGTCACAGGTCTATGTCTGGAACCACCCAAAGCATGTAACTGAGTATGGAGAGAATGGGGTGCTACCATCAGATAATGGGGAAGAGGGGGAATAGATTCTGGACACTGGGAAGGACCCAACATTGACAACAGAGACGCAGGACCTCATTGAAAAAATCCCTGCTCCTAAGACAACCACCCCAGGACAGCTGTCTCCTTGCCAGTGACATGTGATTTTCAGTCATTCTCACATGCAACATGTCAAGACAGGTCGTTCGTTAAGAAGAAGGCTGAGGGTGTGCCCACTGTGGGATTTTAATCGTTTAAAAACAGCATCGCTTTTCCTCCGTCTGTTTAAGGATGACTATCTCCTGAATTCAGCTTCATGACGATAAGTGTTAATACCTTATTTCTTGGGGGACTCTGCAGTCTGGAGTTGGAATTGATTTTGTGCAGAATAAAATAATTCGCTTTTTATCAGCATTCTCCACAGAAACTTGTTTGTGGCCAGTACAGACCTGGGAAGAAAACACATTTAGCTTCGCTTCCCTAATCCCCCCGTCGGTCCCTAAATCACCCGCTGTCCGCTCAGCGGCACTCAGCCAGAAATGCGTGGTGCTCTGTAACCATAAACACAGAGTTATGGTCCCTGCCACCTCCTGCTGATGACTCCTTTAGGGCCAGATGAGAGTCAGGCTGTTGTGGCGAGTGGCAGGGGACTGTGAGCTCTGCCAGCCGTGTGGCTGGGCCTGTGGGACAGTCACCAACCCCTCCATCACCGCCAGGCCAGCCCCGCATTCCTGACTCCAAAGTCGGAATCCACGCTGCTCTCTTGTTCCCTAGAGCTGGCAGCCGGCCGCTGATTTACAGACTACTGATGTGTTCCATTTGGTTTATAAAAAATAAATGTCGCCCAGTCGAGTCGTTGGGAATTTCCACATGAAAGTCTGGATTTTACACTCCTCTTGGAATATAGGAATATAGGAAAGTTGAGAGCCCTGAATGTGGCAGGCACCAAGGACAGACGCCTTCCCCCACCCTTTGCAGGGCATCCCAGCCCATGCCGCTTCCTAGGGGCCTCCTCACTCTGCATCATCTGCTGGGTACCAGTGGCTTCCGAGAGCCCGGGCCTCAGGGCAGCAGACAGATCAGAGTTCAGCCTCTGCAGACAGACAGGCTGCCTGCCGCCGTCCAATGCAGATGACTCCTTTGTGGGCAGGTCTTGGTTTCCTGGTCTGTGATGTGGGTGTGCACGTGGTTTCCATTGGTGTGGATCATAATTGAGTCCATGTACCTGCTGGCTGGCAGTGAGGATTCTCTGGGCAGCAGGAAGTGCTGTGCACAAGACAGCTGTCGCTGCCAAGCTTCTGCCTTCCTCTGGCCTTCGTGTCATCATCTCGCCCATCCAGGGTGGTGCTGTGGGCTGAATCATGGCCTGGAGGAGGAACGATCCAAGCCATCCTCAGTCTCTGTGAGTGGGACCTTATTTGGAAAAAGGGTCCTTGCAGATGTAAAGTGAAGGATCCCAAGGTGAGCTGGTCCTGGATGAATCAGGTGGCCCTCTATCCAGTGCAATTGTCCTTCTGAGAGACACGGGGAGGAGGCACACAGACAGGCGGGGGCAGGATGTGAAGACAGGGGCAGAGATGGCAGCGATGCAGCCATTAGCCAGCGAGTGCAGGGGGCCACCACAGGCTGCAGGGGGCCGGACCAGGATGCGTCTTCCCAGGGAACTGCAGAGGGAGCTAGGGCCAGAAATACCTCTGTTTCTGACTTCTGGCCTCCAGAATGGTAAGAGAAAAAATCCCGGTTGTTGCAGCCACCGGTCTGTGGCGTTCTGCGGCAGCAGCCTTGTGAAACCCACAGAGATGCAGAGGGCGGATCGTGCAGCTTCTACCACTTCTCTCCATGAGGCCTCATTCGGCACCGGGGGCCCTGGGATGTGTCAGAGTGGCTCTGGAAGACTCCAGAGTTCCACTGACTCCTCACAAGCTCTGAGGGGGCAAGGGGCCTCTCTAAGGACTGGGACCTCCCTGACCCCAGGAGAGGTGCAGAGCAGCCTGCCCAGTGGAGACAATGTGGCCCACTCATATGGGAAGGGATGAAAGAGCTTCCTGCCTCAGCCTAGTTCATGCACTGGAATTGCACCTAGAACCCATGTGCAAGCAGCATCAGCTCCTAATATGCATGGCCCAAAGAGGACAGGGGAGCGCTTGCTTAAAAACAAAGATTTTTCAACATGGCATCTGTAGAGCATTAAGCCAAGTGCAAGCTCTTGAGCATGGCCAAGCTTGGCTTCTAAGATCTACTTTCCTCCCACAGGCAAGAGAAACAGAGAAAGTGAAGAAACAGAGAGGTTATATAACCTCCCAAGGTTGCATAGTTGGTTTGTGCTGGAACTAGACCGCTGGCTCCTAAACAATTTTATATACCACCACTCAAGCATACAATTACCAGAGAGCTTATATGTTCTCTTTCACATCAATTAATTCCTTTAATCTTTCCAAAAAGACAATTCCATAATGACCCTTATGTTACAGATGAGGAAACTGAGGTACAATGAGCTCAAGTAACTTGCCCAAGGTCACACAGACCATGAATGGCAGAACCTGGATTTGAGCACAGAATCCCACTTCAAGACCTGAGCTTGGAACCTCAGTTCCCTATGACTTCTGCTGGGGGGACAGTGTCTTGTTAAGCTGTATTTTGATAAGAAGTCCCTTCTCACCAGGGAATTTTGCCTGTGTTAATGCAACTTCCTGGGGTTTGGTATCGTTTTAGCAAAAAGGTGGTCAGGAAACGGCATAGTCTTTTGCCTGAAGGAAAAGATATTACCAGAATTTATTCTTTGTGAGGAGTTTTCAGGAAGAAGATTGGGGGAGGATCCACCTGCGAAATGAGGTGGGAGACTCCATCTGTCACGTGGGCCACGCCATTCATTGCATACTCAGATCACGTCTCCCTCTGGATCATTAACCCCCTCCGATCTTGTCTGCCTCACTCACTGCTGTGGCTCTTACCAGCTCCGAGCACAGTGCTTGGCCCAGTGGTTGTTGACTGAATCTATTTCAGCCCCAGTCAGACTCTAGAGCCCTGTGACTTCTTGGTAACATCTTGGTAACTTCTTGGTAACAATGGGTCCAGGGACACTGAGTGATACAGGTGCCAGCCTGACCCAGATGGGGCTGGTAACTCACTCCCAGTCCAGCCCCATCACACCAAGAAGACCAGACGGATAGAACCCAGATCCCCGGTAATCAGGGCTTGCGATGGAGGCCTGATCACCTGCCTGGGACCCGTGATTTATAGGCAATTCTTCCTCTTCTCTAAGGCTGCTTTGCAGCTAATTTCCCGACAGTTTTAAATCATCCCCCACACGCGGCGACGAGATTCAAGGCGCCGCCTATCATGCGCCTCCCCTACCCACCGACTTGATTAAAATGAGGGTGGTGGGGAGCGGTGCCCGCCTCCCCACAAGGTGGGGGCTCCACGGGCACAGGCAGCATCATTTATCCAGAGATGTGGCAGCCCACACATGGCTTCCTTAATTTCATGTTTGGCTGCTGATGGGTTTTCATTTATAGATAATATAAACAGGCTGACAGGGCCCTAATTAACTGATTTGTGGTCCTTTGGGAACAAATGGTTATTAATATTCATAAACATTTGTAACACATAGGCAGATGCCCGGCCTTGACATGATCATAATATGTCCTCAACTCCGCACACCCGCGGTTCCTGATTTGTGTCTGGAGTGGACTCCAGGGAGCATCCCCAGCAGCTGGTGGGCGCTCTCCAGGAGACCGGCCATTGCCTGATGATGGCATTAGGGCATGGTTTGCCAATGACAGCTGGCTGGACTTCCCACAGTCCTTTCTCCTCTCTGGGTGTCCTGGTTCCTCTATCCTCCAATCCCACCCTTGAATCTCCTTTGAGACAAACTGAGAATTTCCTCCTCTGGAAAGTCTTCCAGGATTGAACCTCTCCCCACAGCCATGCTATCTTTCTCTGTCATGCTTACTCAGTACCACGGGATCATTTACCCAAAGATTTGCTACCTGATGCTTTGAGGTAATTTTAGCCTGGAATGTTCCACCTCATGAACTTTTCTGAAAACTAGGGACAAATCTCTTTTTCCTTTTGAAGTAGAATCTTATTTCATGCAGTCACTTGGGCAGTGCAAATTAAGTAAAAATCAACACAGCAGCAGTAGCGTGGTTGGGCTCCTCAGGTCTTACACCAAACTTCTTCCTGGTTCTCATGATTAATTATCTGTCTCACCTCAGCTGCATGAGGCAGGTACAAGGACAACTGAGGCACAGAGACAGAATAGCAGATGCATCTGCCACATCCCCAGCGCACTGGCAGGTGCCAGGGGGGTGGCACTTGCATTATTAAATGCCTTTAAATATTCAGTATTTAATTATTATTGTTGTTGTTGTTGTTGTTGTTAGGTGCCGTCAAGTCAGTGTCCAACTCATAGTGACCCTACATACAACAGGAAACACTATTGTCAGTGCTTCTCTGCTATTCATAGGATTTTTAATGGCTGACTGTTTTTTGGGAATGGGTTGCTGGGTCCTTCTCCCAAGCCTGCAGCACCTGGTCCTCCCAGGCAGTCTCCCATCCTAACCAGGCCCAACCCTGTTTAGCTTCTGAGATCTGACGGGATCAGACACCACAGTGCTATGGCAGCAGGTGTTTAATTATTACCATACACTTAGTCCTAAACTTGATGTCAGACTACAGATAATCTTCCGCCATGTATTCAGTCATTCATGTGTCTGACACAAGCCAAAACGATGAATGCTCCAGGGCGGTGGGGTGGTTGTGAGGAGCCCTGGGGGGTGGGGGGTGGGGGACACAAGGGTCTGCATGCTAGAGTCCATTTTCCTGGCTCTGTGACTTTGGAGAAGTCACCTAACATTTGTAAGCCAAAAGCACTGGTAGCTCTCAGCTGGGCATGATTTTACCCCTAGGAGACATCTGGTAGCATCTGGAGACATTTAAGTCACAACTTGGGAGGGGATGGTGCTGCTGGCATCAGGTGTTAGAGGCCAGGGATGCTGTTAATCACACAGCAAGGCATAGGATGGTTCCCCACAGAGAAGTACACAGGCTGAGTGTCAGTAGTGCTAGGGCAAAGGAGCCCTGGGCAAGACACGCAGTATTGTATTGGGGCTGGGATGTAGCTCTGTGGTAGAGAGTGCTCACCTATCCCTGTGTTCTATCCCCAGCACCAGCACCACAAACAAATAGGTAAAGATAAAAAATAAAAAAATTAAAAAAAAATCCAGGCCTGGTGGCATGGGCTTCACCTCCCAGCAACTTGGGCGGCTGAGGCAGAAAGATTGTAAGATCAAGGACAGAGGCAGCCTGCATAGCTTAGTAAGACCCTGTCTTGAGATTTAAAATTTTAAGATGGGCTGGGGTGCAGCTCAGTGGTGGAGCACTTGCAAAGTATGTGCAAGGCCCTGAGTTCAACCCCCAGGTACCACAGAGAGAGAGAGAGAGAGAGAAAGAGAGAGAGAGAGAGAGAGAGAGAGAGAGAGAGAGAGAGAGAGGAGCCCTGTAACAACTATCCAAGCCTCTGCCCACCATGCACCTGGGCCTCTGCATGCCTGGCTCTCGGGTGCAGCCCCTGCTTCCCGCAGAGGCAGCCTCTATCCTAAATCGTGTGTTTCCTTTCTCCCACACATCTCATAGGTGTGTTCACATCACCCACAACAAGGGACTGATCACAGCAAACTGGCTTCGTCGACAGGACTAATCTAAAGAACATCTGTCTGCTGCAGAAAGCCCCAGAAAATGGCTATTCCATAAAATAATTTACAATTTGGGCCGATTAGTATGACTTCATTTGCTTTTCCTATTGCCCCTTTGAGCATTCCTGGTACCAATCCTTCTGCCTCTTTTAACAGATGGAGATATGAAGCCCAGAGAGGGTAAGTGATTTTTTTTCTTGGCCCTTTAGCAAGTTAGGCCCAAGCTGGGCCCAAACTCCACTCCTCAGATACAACTTCTGACTTTGCGGCAGGAGCAGAGCTTGAAGATACTTTCAAAGAGCTCCAACGGCAGGAGTTCATAGAAGGTGGGCCTGGCCTCTCACCCAGGTCAGTGGCTGCTCTTTCCCCAGCTTCTGTCGGAAGCAGTTTTCCCGACTCGCGTGCCTCCCCTCAACTGGTCATTTTGTTTCATGAAGCAGCAGAGACCGACCTGGGTCCAGATGGAGGGAAAATTGGAACCTGCTCCAAAGGCATTTGCCTTTTCAGGCCGCCACCTCCTGAGAGTGAGCGCAGGCAAGGACAGCAATTTGGCTCGCTCTCCTGTGCCGTTTTGTTCATCAGGAAAAAAGGTTAGAAAGAAAGCAATTTCTGAGAAAATGACCCAGACGATTAGGTGGAATCACTTCGTTTTTGCTTCATGCCCCAGCTGAGAAGCGGTGGCCAGAGGCTCTGCTGGAAGAGGGAGGGAGGCAGCTGGGAGAGACGTCTGGCCTGGAGCTGCTGCCCATCCTCTAGGAGGCAGGGCCAGGTTGGGACCCGCACTGCTGCACAGAAGACCCCGATCTTACTTCCAGTCGTGCCTATATAAGCCAAGGAACATGCACACAGATTAAATAATTGGACAGTTCTCTGATGTTGTTATAGAAAGCCTTTCTCTCACTCACACCCTAGAGAAACTGGGTTTAAAAAAAATGCTGTTTGTTTTTGAGACCAGGTCTCTCTATGTAGCTCAGGCTGCCCTAAAACTCACTATCTTCCTGCCTCAGCCTCCCCTGTGCTTGGATTACTGGGGTGCACTATCATGCCTGTCTTGCTTTCAACTCTCATAGCTGGATATTTTGGTATTTAGATCTAAGTAGCATGCTTGTTGGGAGAAGGATGTGGCAATCCACTCCTGAGGCAATCCCAAAACAATCAGCCATTGAAAACCCTATGAGGGTCGCTATGAGTCAGACATGACTCGATGGCACCTAACAACAACAAGCATGCTTGTAAAACACCTCTCTGTTTTCAAAGCCTAAGCAGGTACCAAGGAGACATGATCAAATGTTGCGAGGTGAAGAGGACAGATTTAAGCAGGCATAGCTGCAGCCACCTTGTGTCTATGAGGCATCTGCAGCCAATGATGCTGAGCTGAACAAGGGAAGGCATCTGTCTTCCTACTGGCAACATGGGACCTGTGTACTTGTGCTGGATGCTGACTGCCAGGTTTATTATTTTGGCCTTTATTATTTTGGCCTTTGTTGTTTGAATTTCTGTCATTAGCAGCCAAGCACCTATGAACTGGAACAGTGACAAAATTCAAAGCTCTAGTTTCTCTGGCTGTAGTCATGTAGTTATTTACTCAATAGTCAGGCTTGCCACTTGCAGACTGCTAGAAAAAAAGACAACCAAAAATGCTCTTTCCTTTTTTGTATCAGACAAAAGTCCTGTTTCCCAGTGAGGACTGGCCTCCCATGGCCAGAGGGAGGTATGACCTGAGGGGTACAACACAAGGGTGTCTGTGCCCCCAAGCTCCCCAACGATGAGGTCACATGGCTAAAAACTCACCTTCTCAGTGCATTCCTTTCCATTAGGAGAATGTCTTTTATTTTGAAAGAGTAACTTTATATTGTGACATATCCATGCTATAAGGGACAAGACCAGAGAGACTAAGAGATGGTGACAGCGTAGGGAAGTCTGAGGAAAGACCTATAGACTGGGGAGGTGTTTAGTCCTGAGCAGGCAAAGACACTGTGACCAGGCTGAACACTGAAAAACAGAGTTGAGGAAGCCTCACCTCATGACAAAGTCTTTTGCCCCTGGCTCATTCACCCTTCTCAGGATGGGAGGGCTAGACCTTGGCAGCCATCCTGTAACCATGAGGAGGCAGACATGATGAAAACCTACCATGCTGAGGAAATCAGAATAGAAGTGTGGAGAAATACTGCATCGGTGATGATATCACATGCTGTCACAACCCTGGTGGCTCAGAGTTCCTGGTGTATTATTCATACGGAACAAGATGTCTTTAAAAAGCCTGAAACAGATTTTGTTTGGCATTCTATGATTGCAGCTAGGAGCATTCCCAATGACACAGCATCTTCCTGTTTCCAGTGAGCTCAGACAGAGTGTCTCATCCATGAGGAAATCAACTAAAGTGCCACTGTACCATGCTTATGAACTAATTTTCTTATTTATATATTTATTCATTTTTTATTGGTAATTTTTAATGTGCAATTTAGTGGGTCTCATTATGACATTTCCACACACGCATTTAATTGTACATTGCTCATGATCAGCTCCCTGATTACCTATTCATGACCCCTTTTCCCATCCCCTGTCTCCCCACCAATGGTCCCCTTTCTATTTGTCTTCTTTTTGGAGTATATCTATCTGTATATGTATATCATGATTTTGACAGAAGGCAACATAGGTGACGTTCCAAGCTGTAATTTTCTAGGCCCTTAAAATACAATGATGGAGGCCATGTGCAGTGGCGCATGCCTATAATCCTAGCGACTTGGGAGGCAGAGGCAGGAGGATCGCAAGTTCCAGACCAGAGGCAGTCTGCGTAACTTAGTGATAGCTTGTCACAAAAAGTAAAAAAAAAAAATGGGCTAGGGGTGCAGCTCAGTGGTCCAGCACTTGCAAAGCATGCAAGCGCAAGGCCCTTGGTTCAACCCCAGGTACCACCCCCCACCAAAAAAAAAAAAAAAAAATACAAAAATGGGTTGAATCTAATTCCTGATTTCACAAAAACTGAATCATAGAGAGTAAATGTGCAAAGCAGTCATGTTCTCTGCCACAGCTACCGTGGCCCCATGTCAGACTCGGTGCCCAGCACCTCACAGATCCTGGGCAGTCAAAGCTGGCACATGCCTTGTGGAGAGAGGCACGCCAGTCCTAGGCCCACTGTGAGTCCAGAGACTGAACCTCAAGGAAAATGAGGGGAAATTCCAGAAAGTTCTAGAAACCTCAGTTTATGGAGACCTAAGCCAACCCAGCCAAATTGAACTCCCTCATTTCCAGCCCCACTACCCTTCTGGATGGGATGTGTCCACTGGCCTTGCAGTGTGTGGGTGGCAGGAGGGTAGTACACACCCCCCACCCTCCTTCCCTGCTTGCCCCTGCTTGCTGAACACTCCATTCTTGGTTTTCTCTTCTTTTTTTTTCTGGTACTTGGGGGTTGAACCCAGGGCCTCACATGCATAATTTGCAAGTGCTCTACCACTAAGCTGCATGCCTAGCCCCTTTTTTATTTTTTATCTTAGGACAGGGTCTCCCTAAGTTGGCCTCTAACTCACAGTCCTCCTGCCTCTGCCTCCCTCGCTGCTGTGATGACAAGCCTGTGCCACTGTGCCTGGCTGGTTTTCTCTTCTTTGAAAACTTTTCCCAGCCTGATGCAGCTCCTCATTAAAACTGTGCACAGTATGACTTTTTAAAAGAAATCTTTTGAGACTGAACACACATATTAAATTTGGAGAGAATTTGTAAACAGAGTATTTATTATCAGGAAAACCAAAGGGGGGAAAAAAGCTCATAATATAAGTAAGAACTTAGTTTCTAAAGTAGACAGTGGGTGGTGTTTAGGAACTATTCCAAGGCATCTATTGAAGGGACCAAACTTCAGCTTGCGTTTCTTTTAAATTATAGGTCTGCCCTCTTGACTGCTTTTCAAGCACACCATGCAGCATTGGTATCTACAGGTGCATTGCAGACCATAGAGCTCCACAACGTCTTCATCTTGTACAAATGAAATTTTACATCTGCTGATGAGCAAGGGCCCAATTCCCCCACCCAGCCCCTGGCAACCATGGCTCTGCTCTCTGCTTCTATGAGTGCAACTTTTTGGCAGCCCATGCAGGTTTGTTCTTCTGCGACTGGCTTATTTCTCTTGGCCATCTGTGGTTTATCCATATTGTCATATATTGCAAGACTTCCCCCTTTTTAGTGTTCAGTAGTAATCCACTGTGTGTATATGCCACATTTTAAACCTATTCCTCCATGAATGGACATTTAGGTTGTTACCACACCCTAACCGCAATCAATAATGCTCCAATGAACATGGGAATGCTAATTCATTTTCAAGATCCTGATCTCAGTTCTTTCAAACAAATTCCCAGATGTGGGATTGCTGGTTTATGTGAAATTTCTAATTTTTTGAGGAAACTCCATACTGTGTTCACAGCGGCCGCACCATTTTCCATTCCCGCCGACATTGCACAAAGTTTCCAGTTTCCCCACATCCTCACCAGCACTTTCTGGTGTGTGTGTGTGTGTGTGTGTGTGTGTGTGTGTGTGTGTGTGTGTGTGTGTAAAATAGATATCCTAATAGGTGTGTGGGGCTGGGATTTAGCTCAGTTGGTAGAGCAGTGCTCTGCAGTCTCTAAGGTCCCAAGTTCGATTCTCAGCTCCGCAAAAATGGGAGCAGGACATGGCAATCCACTCCCAAGGCAATCCGGAAACAATCAGCCACTGAAAACCCTATGAGGGTCACTATGAGTCGGACACGACTTGACAGCACTTAACAACAACAACAAGTGTGTGATGATCTCATTGTGGTCTTGATTTTCCTTTCCCTGATTATTAGAGATGTTGAGCCTCTCCTCTTCTAACTGTTGTATGTGACACACCACTTTCACAGAATGAAGTATAAAAAGCACATGGTCATCTCAATTGATACCAGAAAAGCATCTGATGTACTTCAACACCCTTTATAATAAACACACTCAACAAACCAGAAAAAGAGGAAAATTAGCTCAACACAACAAAGGCCATGTGTGAAAACCTCCCAGCCAACATGGCAGTCAACGGGAAAAACTGAAGGCTTTTTCTCTAAGATCAGGAACAAGGCAACAGAGCTCACACTAGCTGCTTCTATTCAACATGGTGCTGAAAGTCCTAGCCAGAGCAAGTGGGCAAGAAGAAGCAATAAACTACTATCAAATGAGAAAAGCAGCAGCAAAAATGTCCCTGGCTGCCTGTGACATGGTCTTACTACACAAAACTCTAAACACTCCCCAAAAAGTAGTAAATAAAACCCATTAGAACTAATGAGAGCATTCAGTAAAGTTGCAAGATACAAAATCAACATGCAAAAGTCTATTGCATTTCTGCATGTTAATAATGAACTATCTGAAAAGGCGATTAGGAAAATGATCCTGTTTACAATAGCATCAAAAAGAATAAAATAATTAGGAATAAACAACTGAGGAAATAAAAGATCAGTACATTGAAAACCATAAAATATTGGTGAAAAGAATTAAAGAAGACACAAATGGATGCAAAGGCACCCCCTGTGCTTGGATCAGAAGACTGAGTGCTATTAAAATGCTCATACCTCCCTGGCAATCTGCAGATTCAAGGAAATTCCCATCAAAAT
>VMDO01039859.1:0-12356 GCA_007922755.1 Pedetes capensis
TGACATGGATTTCATTGTGACATTTCCATATACGCGTTTCATCATACATTGCAAAGATAACTTCCCCCTCACCTTCTTATGCCCCCCTCCCCCATCTCCCACTCCCCCACCAATGGCCTCCCTTCTACTTGCATGTCTCTTTGTGGGAATATTTTTCTATACCCACACATCCCGATGATGATTTAAGTCTAATTTTTCCTATCGTGATCTATCTTTCTCCATTGTCAGCAGTATTAAATGAATAATCTAGCCCGTTTGCATTATTGTCATCCTTTGTGGAGGCAGGGGTAGGAGGATTGCAGGTTCAAGGCCAGAGGCAGCCTGTATAACTTAGAAAGACCCCCGTCTCAAGATAAAAAATAAGAAATGGGCTGGGGGTACAGCCCTGTGGAAGAGCACTCACAAAGTATGTGCAAGGCCCTGGGGTCAACCCCCAAGTACAAAAAACTAAGTAAATATAATCCTCAATGAGCATTTTTAACTAACGATTATATGTAATAGAAAGCATGACTCCAAGAAATGCGTTCTGCTACTGGTTCGGATACCGACTCGACAGCACCTAACAACAACAACAAACTGGTTGGTAACTTTCCTACTGGTCCTTGAATATCATCAACCCCTCTGACTTCACTCCAGTCCATTGCAGTTCTCTACTAAAATCCCATCTTGGCGACGAGTGTATGATAATGCATTTGACACATCCGAATGCATCATGCAAATGTACGATTTACATACCCACCGCATCCTTCTCGTGGTCCTGCTGAAGGTAGAGTTTAATATTTCCAGGCAGCTCCTTTGCACTTCCAATCAGATGGAAGCCGGGCTCCTTGCGATGTGTTTAAAGCCCTTTCTACCAAGATAGACAGCAGTGAGGTAGCGCTTGAACGCGTGGAATGGCAAAATCCACACGAAAATCACATTGAAACCTGCGTAACAAGGTTTTAAAATAGACGCAAAGCCGCTCCTCCTCCTAGTTCTCATTCACACCGGACTAGACGGGTATCAGGAGAACAGAAAGCAACGGCACCGACCAGCTAAGTCTGAAACCGCCAGAAGGAAGAGGGACCCCTGTGCTTTCTGGGGAGAGAGGGTTCTTTTGACAGCAAAATGGAAATACGGGCTGTCCTGGGAAGCTGCTCGTAAGTGGCATTCTTAATTTGAATCCAGTTCTCCCAGGAAATTGATGTAGGGAGAGTCTCCCAAGTAAAAGGCAGAGCCGTCCAGGGCTGCCCCGTGGAATGAGCTGTGCCTCTCTTTACCCCCTTCCAAGCTTATGGGGCAAAACCTTACCTTTGAAACCGCTGCCTGTGCTTTCTGCTCCACAAAGCTCTTCTTGTTCGTCTTCTTCCCTGACCCCAGCACCAATTAGATTTTGTGGTGTTTATTTATTTAAGGAAGGGGTTGCAGAAAAGCAGGGGGGGAAAAATTGTTAACTTTCCAAAGTCTCCTATTGTGAGTTTCAAAACTTAGGTTTTTTGAGGTTGGGAAGCCCACGTCTAAAGGCAATCAGGCCATAAATTCTCCAGAACATAGGAAAACTTGTTCTCGGGCAAAGAAACGTCTCTGTCTTCCTGACCTTTTCCCAGACTGAATGTATTTCCCGAGCCTGGGGAAAGGAAACGGGGGCAGAGGAGGGTTATGGAAGGGAGGAAAGGGGCCTGGCCTAGGATCCAGGGAGTCAATGGAGAGCCAGAGGGCCACCCAGAAGCCCTCAGCTGTGCCCCAGAACAAGGACTCGGTGCCAAGCCCAGGGACTGCCTGAGAGCCCCGGTGGCTCCTTTTGGGGGTTCCTAGAAAGGACCCCCTGGCCAGGGTCTCTCTGGCCAGCCTGGGGGACGGGCCTTTGTCCTCCAGGGCCAGGGACCCTTGGCCTACATCCTGGTCACTCACTCCTCCCCCTCCCATTGAGTGATCAATGATGGTCCCTGACCAGCCAGACCCTGGCCTGACCACCTCCACCTTGATTGGTCAGCCCAAGCCTCCTGATTGACTCCCAAAGGAACATCTGTGATTGGCCTACCCATACCTTACCCACCTATCCAAAGTGCACTCCAAAATCACCCTTTTTGCATAACTGCCTCACTTGGCAGGTATGACAGTTTACCTGTCATACCTGTCAGAGAATGCACCCTGATTGGCTGCTCCTAGTACACACCCCCCTCCAGGAGCCTATGTAAATAGGCCTCTGGACACCCCCTTCACCCCCTGCTGTTCTCCACCTGCTCTCTGGACCCCATCACCTTGATCCAGCGCTCCCTAATCCTGTGGCAGACTTCAATCAAGACACCATGTCAAGCTCAGGGGCCCCAAAGGGCTGAAGGCACCTAGCAAGACAAGAAGCGCCCTCCAATTCCTCCCAACCCTGGGATGGAGGGAGGTAGAGAAGGCAAGCTGTGAGAGGCAAGACCAGGGGACCTCGGGCTCCTCCTAGGAACCACCAGAGCTGCACAGCATAAGAGCTGTAACACCACCGAGGCAGCAGCATCCCATGCTGCTAGCCTCTGAGCTGCCACTCAAAAGGGCTGCTTGCTGGTTGCTCCTCCTTAATAAAAGTTCCCATTTTGTTTTGTTAGGAAGGCTCCCCAAGTCCTTCTTTGGCACCTCCAGCCAAGCTGCCATCCTGGTCCTGAGGGTCCCTGACACCCACCTGGTGTCGGGGCAAGGCTCTGGTCCCCGCTAGGCCTGAGCCAACCCCAGTGGCTCCCCCGGACATGGAGCCGCTTCCCTCCTTGATAATGAGTGAATTCAGTACCTATGATGTTAAACAAGGAAGGCCAGGGCCATTTTTCCATGTAGGATTCATTGCCAAACCACAGCACACATCAGAAAGTTTGCTAAAATATAGATTACCGGGAGCCGCCTCCAGCATTTCTGACTCGGCAGAGCTCCAGGGCCCAAGAACTGGCCTTTCTAAGCAGCTCTCCATGACGCTGAGGCTGTTCCTCCAGGGACCCCACTTTGAGAACCACAACTTTACATAGACTATCTAAAGAAAGCACACCTCCACGACGCCACCCTGCAGGACGGGCTTCTACACGCCCCCAGGACCACAGATGTTTCCTTCTTTATTGATACATACTTTCTTTTTGTTTGTTTGTTTGTTTTTCAATACTGGAGGTGTTGGACCCAGGGACTTGCGAATGCTTTGCAAGTGCTCTACCACTGAGCTGCACCCTGGCCCCTTTTCTTCTGGTTTTGTTTCTGGTTTTTGAGACAAGGTCTCGTTGAGTTATGCAGGCTGCCTAAGGCCCTGAACCTATGACCCTCCTACCTCAGCCTTCTGGGATTACAGGCCTGTGCCACTGTGCCAGGCTCTTTACCATAGCTGATCGCAAACCAGCTTTCTCCACGAATCCAGTCCACATGGGATTCTCACCTGCACCTGATTTTATAGCCCTCTAAAACTGCTGAAAGGGTGTGCTTGAGATTTGAGAATATAAGGTGCACACTCCTGGGCCTATACCCAAGGGAATCTAAGTCATCATACCACAGAGACACCTGCACTGCTGGGCTGAATGGATTTTTAAAAATGTGTTTTATATATATACAATAGAATATTATTAAGCCATAAAGAATGAAATCGTGTCATTTGCAGGCAAATGGATGGGTCTGGACATCATCACATTAAGCAAAATAATTCAGACTCAAAAAGAGAGATACAGCGTGTTTTCACTCATAGGCAGAAGCTAGAGGTACCTTAAAGACACACACACACACACACACACACACACACACACACTCACTCACTCACTGTATCTACCTAAGATTAGCTCAGTTGGTAGAGTGCTATTCTGCACTCTCTGAGGACCTGGGTTCGATGTCCAGCACCCCAAAAACCAGAGAAGATGGCAATCCACTCCCAAAGCAATCACGAAACGATCAGCCATTAAAAGCCCTAGGAGGGTCGCTATGAGTCGGACCTGACTCAACAGCACCTGACAACAAAGACTGGAGAATCCGAGGGGCTCCCCTGCAAGGGCGCGGGCACAAGTGGGGGCAGGGAGGGAGCAACATAGCGGGGTCAAAAGACAGAACAACAGCAAAGTACAAGGTGCAGTTTGTAGGGAACCCCAGACGAAACTCATTCTACTATATGCAAATAAAACCAACAAATAAAAAGAACCCACTATATATACACATGGGGGCTGGGATTTAGCTCAGTTGGTAGAGCGCTGCACTGCAGTCTCTGAGGTCCCGAGTTCGATTCCCAGCACCACAAAATGGGAGAAAGACATGGCAATCCACTCCCAAGGCAATCCCGAAACAGCCAGCCATTGAAAACCCTATGAGGGTCACTATGAGTCGGACTCGACTCGATGACACCTAACATATCTACACATATACATTCACCTGGCACATAATTGCATTTTTATGGGGTACAGTGTGCTGCTTCAATGCATATATATTTTATGTGATGATCGAGTCGAAGTCCTTAGCATATCCATCAGCTCAAACTCCCGTAACTTCTCTGAGATGAGACCACTCGAAACCCTGCCCTTCCACTATTTTGAAAGGCACGTTACGTTAGTGCTAACTCTGGGTCCCCTCCTACAGAGTAGAAAATCAGAGCTTAGGCCTCTGCTCCCACTGTCGCCTCGTGGCACTGACCAGCGGATAGGTGAGCCTCCAATGTGCGTGTGAGAAAGTGGGGGTGCAGAGAGGAGAGGTCGCTTAATCAAGGTCACGCACCTCCAAAGGGTGTGGAGGCAAAACCAGACGCTGCATCTACGAGATGTGCGTCCAGTCCTTTCTGCATCCCATAATACCATGGGGGTTAGACCTCAGAGTTCTGCCGCCTCCCCATACAGGGCACCCAGTCTCCAGCAAAAACCCCGCTCCATCCAACAGCCACCTCAGCCGCTGGCAGCGGTGCCCATGGGAATGAGGAATGCGGGGCAGAGGCTGTGCTCCCCAGTGGTGTGGCCCAGCCCCCTCTTCTTTCCAGGACCCGAGGCCCCCTGCTGCGCCCGTTATGTGAGTTACCTGCCTTGGCTCTCAAGGGACCGATTGATCCTGGTTTTGCTCACTCCTGGAGCACTGGCCCAGCCCACTGAGCGTGTGTGGCTTCTTATATCCTTAGCACGTGCTCCCCTGACCCGTGGTACAAGGTTTGGCCCTGTGGCTTTAATTTCTCTCCTGGTGTTCTTGCCGGGGGACCACCAGAAGAGCAAATCCCCCTCCAGAATACAGAGAAAGAAGGGTGATCCCAAGCCCTAAAGGAGGGCACCTGGAGGCAAAGTTGGGGGGTGGGGGGCACCCTCCTTTGCCCCATCTTCCTGTGAGAAAAAAATGAGCAATGGCCTCACAGCTCTGGTCCCAGCCACCAGCTCCCAAGTGACAACAAGAATATTAATAGGACTCTGCGCTAACCCTTCTTCCATACTCTGTGCAGCCCGGGCGCTCTGCCAAGCACCTCACACCCTCCGATTCTCTTGGCATCTCTCAGAAACAGGGGCTGCTGTTTCCCCATTTTGCAGATGAGGAAATTGAGACTCAGAGCCCTGAAGAGGCTCTCCGGCTACCATGGCACAAAACGGAGGGGACTTGAACTGGACAGGATCCCTTTTTTGCGTACCAAACTCTTAGGTGCTATCTGACTCCGCCCGCCCAGAACTCGCTCTCATCTCTGGTGGACGTGCTAAATGATCTCCATTTTCAGGGGTTCAAGAACTTGGTCCAGCACCTGCCACCTCTGTGGCTCCCTCCTCAGCACTGAAGAAACCCAGGCCCTCAACTCTTCTCTGCAAGAGAAGAGTCGGGGGTCAAAGTGGACCCCAGAGCTAGGAGGATCCTGTGGTCATCTCTAGATGGAGAAAAAGACAATCAAAGCATGGTCTGAGATCCTGCCTCTCCCTCAAGCTCCCTCTCCCCTCCCAACACGCCCAGCCGCTTCTACAGAAATGATTCCGTATTTATCTCTTGTACATGCGGAGCCTCAATCTAAGATTTTAATTGAGTGACTCAAGAAGATTAAAAGCAAAGAAGAAGAAAAAACACAGGAGTCAAACCACTGATTTTGCTCAACCTTCCTAATTTACAGTTGGAAAATGAGTCACTGCTCCTTTGCTGTGATACTTGGAGAGTCTTGGGGCGATGGAGAGACAGCAGGCACTTAATCCTTGCCTAAGAGACTCAGGAAGTCCTACTGATACCGGTCACCTGCTAGGACATCACTGGCAGAAAGTTTTCTGGTCCAGATCTGACTCAAAAACACCCCTGTGCCAGTCAGCTCTCTCTCACTACGACACCTACCTGAGATAAGCGACTGACAAGGAGAAAGGCTTGTTTGGGGGGCGTCCCACTCCACGATCCTCCAGCCCTGTGGCTGGGGTGAGGCCACACATCATGACGTGAGACCACGGTGTCTCGAGATGGCTCAGGTAACAGCTGCAAAGCAAGCACGAGAAGGGAAGAGGCAGGGGTCCCAGGCTGCCTTGAGTCCTACCTCCCATGACCTAAAGACCTCCCCTGTAGGCTCCACCTCCTCAAGGCTCCTCCCCTCCACAGCACCACCCTGGAGAGCAAACCTTTACCAAGGAGCCTCTGGGGACACTGAAGATGCTGATGATAGCCAGTTCTTTATGGATTGCTTCAAAAGTAGGACCGAGACCCTTCTCAGTCTCCAGAGCTGATGTCCATGGGACAAGTGGAGGGACAGTGGGGAAGTTTCTGTGGGAGCCAACAGCCCTATGATTTGATTTTTAATCTGCCTAAGGTTTGTTATTTTCCAACAAGGTCATCAGAGAAGGACCTAGCAATCCACTCCCCAAAACAATCAGCTATTGGAAACCCCATGAGTAGCAGAGAAGCACTGACAATACTGTTTTGCCTGTTGTACATAGGGTCACTATGAGTCGGACACCAACTCGACGGCACCTAACAGCAACAACAACCAGGTCATAGCAAGAGGTCGTGGGTATTCAGACCACATCCCCAAAATCCTCACACGTGTGCTCTGCTCTTCCCAGCATGTGTGTGCGCATTGGGTGGAGGACCAAAGCCGAGGGCGTCCACTGTGGGCGTCCTAAGGAGCAGTCTTGGCTTCTGAGAGCGCAAAAGCTGGGAAACAAAGCAGGAGAAACGCAGCCACAGCGCGGGGCAGAGGGAGGATCGGGAACTCTGGAAGCCCCCTAGGACCGCGATCCAGGACCACGATCCAGGACCCTCCGTCACTGTTCAATCCCAGAATCCCTTCCTTACGTTGTGTATCTCTCTCCGTGGGGTTGGTAGAGCTGCCAATCAAATGATACCACCTGCGTGGGCCGGGCAGGTGACCCAGGGGGCCAGTCAGCTTCCCCCAGCGTGGTGTTGGGATCTCGAGCCCGAGGTCAGACATGAGATGTGGCTGAGGCTCTGTCACCCTGGACAGCGTGCCAGGAGAGTCACCAGGCCCTGCCCCGCCCCCCAGGTCCTGGCTCCAGACATCCCTGAGGACGGTTTCTTCCTCGGCCTCCCCATGGCCTTGGCCTAAACGCCCCGCGCTCTTGTCGAAGGGCAGCTGCGTACTGTGGCTTGCCGAGAGGCCTGTGGATGAAAGGCGCTGGGAGCGAAACTGCCTGCAGATCGATCTTGCCCAGCTTCATTGCCTGGGTATCCAAGGATGCTGCCCGGCACACCCGGAGCCTGTTACAGCTCTCCGGCTTAACAAAATGCCAGCTACTAAGACAGGAAGCAATTCTTGAGAAGGACCCGGCTCCCAGCAGCATTCACCAGGCTTGGAGTCTTCATTTCAAGCCCGTGTGGGTCAGTGAGCTATGGCTGCATGAGAGACCTCCTGGGGCCGGGCGCGTGGCGCACGCCTGTCACCCCAGCGGCTCGGCAGGCGGAGGCGGGAGGATCGCAAGTTCGAGACCAGAGGCAGTCTGTGTAACTTAGCGAGACCCTGTCTCAAAACGTAAAAAAATGGGCTGAGGGTGCAGCTCAGTGGTCCAGCACTTGCAAAGCATGCAGGCGCGAGGCCCTGGGTTCAACCCCCAGTACCACAAAAAAAAGAAAGAAATAAAGAAAGAAAGAAAGAAAGAAAGAAAGTCACAAAGCCAGCCTCACTAGCTTCCATTCAAGGGCCAGGGAACAGATTCCACATCTTCCTAGCAGGAGCTGCAAAGTTACATTGCAATAGTCAAGGGAGGCAATAGTCAATAGTTAACAGGCAAGGGAGAAAATTACGCCATTTTGGTCAGCAATGTATCATTTCTGTGCAGAATTAATGATATCACTTACCCACATAATGACCCAGAGAGTTTCAGTTACTGCTCCAAAAATACTCAGCGTTGTAGAGCAAGATCTCTCTGCCCCAGGACTATTGACGTTTTAGACAAGATCATTTGCCGTGAGGCAGAGGAGGTTAGCCGGCCTGTGCATCTCGGGGTATTTAGCTCCATCCTCAGCCTGTGCCTGCCAGATGCCGAGGCGAGCAATGTCCACGTCAGTTATGACAACCAAGAGTGTCTCTCCGGCTCCTTGAGAAGGACATCGGTGGGGTCAAGCAGGGGACTTTCACGTGGCCCTCCATGGGGTCCTGGCGTCTCCGAGGCAACCTTCAACAGACCCCAGAGGGAGCGGCAGCCTGCAAGGAGCCCAAGCAGCTCCCTTCCTTCTCCGCCCCATGCTTCCTGTTTCTCCCTGGCTCTGGACCTCACATGGAAGCCAGAGAGCCGCCTCCCCTGCCCTCCCACACACGCTGCTAAGCAGATCCAGCTCCGGCTCACGGGACATGGCCACCCTACGCATCATCCGCGGGTCCGTGTTCAATCTCACTTTAACCTCCAGCCATTCCTTCCCCGGGCTGGCCGCTCTGGCTGCGTGCAAAGGCATTTGCTGCTCCGTCCGCTGGATATTTTTCATCCCGCGTCAATTAGCATGATGAAGGGGACCTAATAGTGATGTATGGGCTGCACTGGTGCCGCGAGGGGGCGGCTCTGCAAAGAGCGCAGGCTGCTCGGCAGGACTGGGTCTCAGGCTGCGGCCTGCTTGGGACGCTGATGGAGCTGCGCCCTCCAGGGGCCCAACAGCATTCACAGCGATTCGTTTCTAGGTACAATTTGATGACCCTCCAACAGGAAAAAGGAAGAAAGAAAGAAAGAGAGGGAGGGAGGGGAGGGAGAGAGAGAGAGAGAGAGAGAGAGAGAGAGAGAGAGAGAAAATGAGATTTTGGTACCCAAATAAAGCCAGGCCACCATTGTAATAAAAGTTTCCTGTGCTCCTAAGTCCATTTGACCCCCAAAAGGTCAATTGCCTTGCCCAAGGTCAGCCAGGTCTTACCAAATCCACACCTAAAATTTGGGTTTTCTGAATCCCAACCCAAGAGTCTTTATTATACTTTGATGTTGTTAGGTGCTGTTGAGTCGGTATCCAACTCATAGCGACCCTCATAGGGTTTTCAGTGGCTGACTGTTTCAGGATTGCCTCAGGAGTGGATTACCATATCCTTCTCCCATTTGTGTGGTGCTGGGAATCGAACTCAGGACCTCAGAGACTGCAGAGCGGCGCTCTCCCAACTGAGCTAAATCCTAGCCCCCTTATTACACTTTAGTTTACTTTTAAACCATACTTTTCTTTTCCATTCAACTTCTATTTTCCAGGCCACCTTCTTCTTCGTTGAGACTTAAAGTCAACAGGTACTGCACGCCTTACGCACCACGCTCTGCAGAGGACTCTGACTCCTCCCACACTGAGGAGACCTCACTGTCTCATCCCCAGACACCGATGTGGCCACAAACAACTTGCAGCAAGTCAGACCTCACTCAATGCAAGAGTGTGGAGAGATTGCAATGTGCCAGAATGGGGGCATGACTTTGCCCTTCTGCAGCTGTCACTGAGGGCAGAATCAACCTATTTCAGCCCTTGGCCTGAGTGATGGGAAAGACCAGGACCTGGGATATTATTGACCCTGAGTTTCCACAGCCTGCACAGTGACTGGGAAATTTGATAAATTCAGAAGCAGCGCCACCTGGTGGACACAGGGCAGAACCGGCAAGTGTCTCCTGATCAATTTTCCCAGAGCTTCTGTGGCTGGATTCTAAAAAATGGGTTGGCTATACAGAATGATGCCTGCAGCTGTAGCCCTGTGGCATCCGATCCCGTCAGATCTCGGAAGCTAAGCAGGGTCAGGCCTGGTTAGTACCTGGATGGGAGACCGCATGGGAACACCAGAAGCTGTAGGCTTGGGAGAAGGACCTGGCAACCCCCTCCCAAAAATCAATCTGCCAATGAAAACCCTATGAACAGCAGAGAAGCACTGACAATAGTGTTTCCCCTGTTGTACAGAGGGTCGCTATGAGTCGGATACCGACTCGACGGCACCTACCAACAACAATAACAATACAGAATGATACCATTTATGCAAAACTGAAAAGCCAGATAAACCTTTGGAGAAATGCACAGCATGCCTGAAGAAAGGGTCTCCAGGATGTTAGGAGTGGTGTCTTGGGATGATTTATTTCAACGGGCAGGTCTTCTGTTCTTTGCACTTTTATCATTTGGTTTTGGAAAGCAAGGGACATAGATAGCTCCAGCCAATAAAACACATGAGAAATCGTATTTATTTTAAAGGAGAAAATAAATGGGAAGATACCTAGGGTGTCTGAAACCAGAATAAATCACTGGGCTGCTCTTTTGTGCTGGTTAACTTTTTAATGGGAATGAAAACAGGTCAAATGAAACTTCAGAGCAGAATTGGAGAGGGAAAACAGGGGAGAAATGTCACATGGGGGCCAGAATAATAGCTGGATAGTTAAAAAAAAAAAAACTTATACTTGGAGAACTCCAAACGGTTTACAAGGTCCTTTACTGAGCCATTCGCTAGCAGGCTGTTTATATCCATGACGCGGAGTGACGGAGAGTAGAGATTAGTCTCTACTCTCACCTCTGTTCGAGCCCGGCATAAGCTATATTACAATTTGTCTATTGTGATGATAATAATAATGCCAAAATGGATTGATCATGTTTTCCATGTCAATGACTCATGTGAGACCTCCTGTCAGCCTCACCGGAGCCCCACGGAGTAGCTATTACTGTGATCCCCACTAAATACGTGGCCCTACTATTGCTCTGTGAACTGACACCTCACCCATTCACCCATGAGACCCACGAAACCAAATATCATATGGTATTTGGCTTTGTATCACCAGTACCTTTACAGCAATGCCTTGAGGGTAAACAGATAAATAGAAAGAAGTCATGCTGGTGAAAGTACAAAACAACAAAAACAAAATTCCTGAAAATGAACCTTAACTAAGCACCTACGATGTATTACACAGAATGATGGATGCTAAGAATAAAGATATTCGATAGACCCACTACCACCCACTCATCATTTTTCTTTCTGTGGTTTCAGTTATTCTATGGTCAATTTTGATCTGAATATATTAAGTGGAAAATCCCTAAAATAAAAAATTAGTAAGTTTTAATTCTGAGTAGGGTAATGCAATCTTGAGCCATCCTATTCCATTTCATCTGGCATGTAAATCATCCCTTCGTCCACCGTATCCATGCTGTATATGCTACCCACACACTTGTTATTTAGCAGCCATTTTGGTTACCAACTCAACTGTCACGGCATCATAGTGCTTCTGTTCAAGTAACCCTTATTTTAATAGCACCAATGCTGGTGATGCAGGTATGCCAAAAAGAAGCTGCAAAGTATTTCCTGTAAGTGAAAAGGTGAGTGATACTTCAGTTTTCTACTTAGTAAGGGCAGAAAAAAAAAATCATTTCCCAAGGATGCTAAGTTGTTTTATAACAGTAAGTTGTTGCCGGTCTCTAACTACACCTAAACTAAACTTTATCATAGCTATGTGTGTTAGCTTTCATCGCAGTGATGAAATACTGAAAGAAAAACTTAAGGGAGGAAGGATTTATTTTAGCTCATGGTTTCAGAGGCTTCCGTCCATGGTCATTTAGCTCCGTTGCTTTGGGGCCTGTGTGTGGTGAGGCAGAACAACAAGGCCCTGCAGCGTGGGGCGGAGCAAAGTTGCCCCCGCTGTGAGAGATGGGAGGTGGAGAGAGGGAGGGGCCAGGGGCAAGAGGTACTCTTCACAGGCACGCCCCCAGGGACCTGCTTCCTCCATGTAGGCCCCACCACCTCCTTCTACCACCTCCCAATAACACTGTCAAATGATAACTCCATCCATGGACTAAGCCACCAGAGAGATCAGAGCCCTCCAGACACCATCGCTTCCCAGCAGCCAGGCAGGTGGCACCCCAGCCTTTAATACTTGGGCCTTTCGAGGGATGCTACATACTCAGATCACAACAGCACTGTGGATAGGGATAAACAGAGGAGCTACAGGGCTTGGAGCCTGCAGCCGCACCACTGTGGCCTCAGATCCCTTCAGATCGCAGAAGCTAAGCAGGGT
>VMDO01039860.1:0-12366 GCA_007922755.1 Pedetes capensis
CAAGTTGCAGAATAAAAATTTACATGAAAAATCAATTATGTTAAATATATTTACAATGAACAATCTGAAAAGGGTATTTAAGAAAAAAACAATTTATGACAATATCATAAACAGTGCTTAGGAGTAAATTTAACCAAGCAGGTGAAAAACTTGTACATTGAAAACTACATAATATTTCTGAATGGATTAAAGAACACATAAATAAGTGGAAAGTTTTCCCATGTTAATGGCTTGGAAATTTAATATTGTTAAAATTACAATACTATCCAAACTAAACTATACTTCCAAGGCAATCTCTATCAAAATACCAATGACATTTTTGCAGAAATACAAAAACACATACTAAAATGCATATGGAATCTCAATGGACCTCAAAATTGTCACAATATTGCTGAAAAACAAGAACAACATTGGATAACTATAGAGATACAGTAATCAAAACTGTGTAGGAATGGCATAAGAACAGACAAATAAAGTAATGGAATAGAATTGAGGGCCAAAAAATAATTTCTTACATATATGGTCAACTGATTTTTGACAAATCTGCCAGGACTTCCTAAAGGGGAAAGAATGATCTGCTACAAATGGTACTTGGAAACTGAATATCTGTATCCAAAAAATAAAAATAAAAAAATGAAGTTGGTCCCTTAATTTATTCCATGTATGACATCACACTGTACATGTGTGATATATATCCTACCAATATATGCAAACATTACCTGCTAATCAAAACAAATTTTTTAATGTTAAAAGAGTTGGGAACTTTACCACAATTTTGTCATTACATAGTGTATACATGTATCAAATTATCATGCTGTACCCCATAAATTTATGCAATTAAAATAATAATTAAGAAAAACATTACCTCTAAATAGACATAAGGCCTCAATATGAATCTCTGAGTAGAATACCTAGGAGAAAACCATAATGACATTGGATTTAGCAAGGATTTCTTGAATATGACACCAAATACACAAGTAATAAAAGAAAAAAGTATAAAATTGTATTTCATCAAATTTAAAAATTTCTGCTACATTAAATGAAACTGTAAACAGAGAGAAGAAACAGCCTTCAAAATGAGACAAAGTATTTGAAAATCATATATATCATAAGAGCTTAATATTCTGAAAATATACTCCTAAAACTAAAAATCATCAAAAAATGAACAACTTGATTTAAAAATGGACAAAAGTGACAACTAAGAGCATAAATGTTCATAAGCACAGAAAGATGCTCAATATCACTAGTCATTAGGTAAGTGCAAATCTAAACCACACTGTGATACAACTTCACATCTATTAAGACAGTAATTATTTAAAAAGAAAGGAAAACAGAAAGTGTTGGTTTCTATGAGGAGAAATTGGAACTCATGTGCCTTACTTCTGGGAATGTAATGTGGAACAACCACTGTGAAAAACAAATGAAAATTAGCATTTGTATATATTCTGTTATTTTGCTGAGATTATTTTTTTCTTTTGCTTCAAATACTTTTGTATTTTCTTGCTGAAGCATTTTTGTTATGGCTGCTTTAAAATGTATATCAGATAATTTCAATATCTGTTTCCTTTCATATATGGTGTCTATTGATTTTTTTCCCATTCAATTTAAGATTTTTCTGGTTGTTGTTGTTGCATTTTTTCTCTCTTCCTTTCCTTTCTTTCCCTTCTCTTCCCTTTCATTTCTTTTCCATTGTGGGTGATTTTGAACTGTATCCTGGACATTTTTGGTACTATGTTAGGAAACTCTGGACTCTTCTACCTTTGCAGACCTCTCCTGTACCTTGAGGGGCAGCCAACTCCTCACCATTGAGTGCACATGGAAGGCTAGGCTACCCACTCAGTCTCCATTGATACCATCCCAATAAGGAAGACAAAAGGTATATTGCCTCCACTGAGCAAGGATAGATGTCCATTGAATACCCATTGATGTGTGTGGGGGGGATATGTGATTTTCTTCTATGATGTTTCTCTGCAGTAGAACAAGTATTGTGAAAAGGTTTCTGGTATTCTAGTGCACTCCTTTCCAGGTCCTTTGGCTAGACAGAAAAGGCTCTCCTTGAGAATATTTTTCCTGTGCCTGATCATTGTTTTAAGAAGTAAGGCTTCCTAGCACCCAGTATGAGACAGACAAAAATTAACTCCAGAGATCTTACCACAGATTCATTCATTGAGCTCCAGGGTAGTTAGTGATTCTACATTTTTCTCTACATTTTTTAGTTTTCCTATGATAGTTTTATATATTATGTCCAGAATTGTTAGCTCTACTTTGCAGAAGGCATAGGGAGAAATATGTCTACTATCATGGCCCAGAACTAGAACTCTAACACTGTGATTTTTAAAATATTATATCCTTAGACTAGTATGAGAGTTATTTTCAAATTTATCTAAATTTCTTCCAAGATCATTGTTTCCATAATGGGAACAAATATGCCTCACTCTTAATCAGTATAGTAACTGTGATGTTAACAGTGATAACTCTGCAGCACTGTACTATCCATAACAAGTGTGTGTGTGTCCCTTGCATAGAACAAAAGCTCCAAATTTCTTTATGCAATTTATTTGAATGAAAACTACTACATAACAAATACTTTGGAGACCCCCAAAATCCAATCTATGCTTATCTTTGTATGTTCTTCTCTTAATTCATCTCTCCTTACAGTTTCACTTCATGTTAGACCTGAAATTATCCAATCTCATTACCCTTTTTGCCTTTTCATTACTTTTTGCCATTCTGTTCAATTACTGTGCTTTCATTTGCTGCCTGCTGAAGTGCCATTTCATACCTTCTAACTCACTAATCCACCATGTATCTGTCAGCTTGTGCTTTGGGAGCTTGAGTGTTGCTGTGATGCTGAAAGCTATGCCACTGGTATTGCAGATACCAGCAGGGCCACCCATGGTGGACAGGTTTCAGCTGAACTTCCAGACTGATACAGACTAGGGAAAAGGACATAGCAGGCCACTCTCAAAACAAATTAGCTATTGAAAACCCTATGAATAGCAGAGAAACAGTGTCAAATATAGTCCCTCAAAATGAGCCCCCTAGGCTGGAAGATATTCAAGAAAAGATTAGAGAAGAGCTGATTCCTCAAAGTAGAGTTGAACTTAATGATGGGAATGGAGTAAATCCCCTCGAGTTGCTGATGTTGCATGGCTCAAAATGAGAAGGAATAGCTGTAAATATCCATTAATAATTGGAATGTGGGATGTACATAGTATAATTCTAGGAACATTAGAAGTCATCAAAAGTGAAATGGAGAGCAAGAACATGAGCATTCTAGGCATCAGGGAGCTAAAATTGACTGGTATTAGCCACTTTGATTCAGACAATCAGATGGTCTACTATGACAGGAATGACAGTTTAAAGAGAAATTGGTTACATTCATCATCAAAAAAGACATCTCGAGATCTTACCTGAATTACAGTGCTGTCAGTGATAGAATAATATCCATACACATACAAGGAAGGCAAGTTAATATGACTATTATTCAAATCTACACACCCACCACTAAAGCCATAAATGAAAATAGAGAAGATTTTTACCAGCTTCTATAATCTGAAATATATCGAATATGCAATCAGGATGCACTGATAATTACTGGTGACTGGAATCCAAAATTTGGAAAAAATAAAAAAAGTCAGTAGCTGCAATTTGTGTTTGGAAGTTTCGCTGAATTGATGAGTGGTGCTATAACCTTCAGTTGCCCAAAAGAGCCTTGATAACAAAATGAAGGACTGAGTGGATTAGAAAAGTGCATGGAGGTCAAACACAAGTATGAGATTCCAAGACCTGAAGTTTAGGATGTAAAAAGATAACTGCTATCCAGGCTGGTAACAGAAGTCCAGGAAATTTTAAAAAGTCTAAATCTTGAAGGTAAGAAGAATCAGAGACACCTGACAATAAAAAGCCTCAGAGGAGGTCTGATAGTTTTGAAAAAATCTCTGTCCTGGTTGCTAGGTAGTGAAAGCTTTAGAGGTTGGGAAACATTTTAATCATGAAGATTTGCATCAAAGTATGACTCTGTGTATTCATCATACTAGAGTACAGCAAGTGCAAGTACCAGAAGACTCAACTAAAACTTTGAAGAGAGCTGAACATGCCCAGATACATTCTTTCCATCTTTATGCTGCAAGCTGACCACCCCAACAGGCATTCCTATCTGCTATCTTTTTTGAGATACTGAGGGGGCTGAATCTAGAGCCTCAAGCATACCCTGCAAGCCCTTTACCAATGAGTTATACCCCCAGCCTCTTTTTAATTTTTACCTTGAGACAGGGTGTTGTTAAATTATGCAGGCTGCCTCTGAACTCGAACTTGCAATCCTCTTGCCTCTACCTCCTGAATCACTTGGATTATAAGCATACACCACCATACCTGGCTACTATCTCCCATCTTTATGATAAAATTTCAGCATTCCCAAAAGCATTTATCTCCACCACTTTTATCCTTCGTGCACTGAATAAACTTGAGCTAAGAATGCCTCAAAATATGTCCACCATCTTTCCTGCTTGAACTGTGAGGTTCAACTGAGAATACTCAGGAATGTACTTATTAACTAAACGTGCTGCAGAATGTGCCTGTCCTTAAAGTGATTTCAACACTAAAGTCATAAATGAAGATAGGGAATATTTTTAACAGCTCCTGCAATCTGAAATAGGTTGAAAATGCAATCAAGATGTACTGGAAATTACTGGTGACTGGAATGCAAAAGTTGGAAACAAAGAAGGCTCAGTAGTTGGAAAATATGGCCTTGGTGACAGAAACCATGCTGGAGATCACATGATAGAATTTTGTCAGACCAATGACCTTTTCATTGCAAATATATTTTTTCAACAACATAAATGGAGACTATACACATGGACTTCACCAGATGGAAGATATAGGAACCAAATTGGCTACATATGTGGGAAAAGCTTTTGAAATCTGACTCACAGTGACCCTATGTACAACAGAATGAAACACTGCCCAACACTGTGCCATGCACATGATCATTTATGTTTGAGCCATTGTTGCACCATGTTTCTTCACATTTTAAGTCTTGCCACATCAGCAAAAGGAGATCCCAAGATCTGTACTCCAATCCCATCATTAAGGTCGGTTCTACTTTTAGGAGGTAACTGTTCCTCAGTTGTTTCTTGCATGCCTTCCAGCCTGGGGGATTTTCTCATTTTCAAGGACTATATTTGACACTGCTTCTCTGCTATTCATGGGGTTTTCAATGGCTAATTTGTTTTGGGAGTAGCCTGCTAGGTCCTTCTCCCTAGTCTGTCTTAGTCTGGAAGCTCAGCTGAACCTGTCTACCATGGGTGGCCCTGCTGGCGTCTGAAATACTGGTGGCATAGCTTTCAGCCTCACAGCAATACACAAGCCCCCACTGTACAGTGAAATGACAGACAAGTGGAGGCCTATATGTGTGTGTATTTGTATATATAGTAATTTAGATATAGATTACAGAGACATAGGGGAACTTTGCTTCCATTTATTCTGAAGTTTCAAAATTTATTCATTCTTAAATTATGTTTTTTCACTCAAATGACAGTATTTCATACATACTTTTCTGTATTTTGCTTTTCCATATTTTAGCAAAATATATATTATAAAAATTTCTGATTTTACCATGTATAAGAGTACAGTTTACCTACAGCTATGGCACTTTGGCATCTGATCCCATCAGATCTCAGAAGCTAAGCAGGGTTGGGCCTGATTAATACTTGGATGGGAGACCACCTGGGAACACCAGATACTGTAGACTTGGGAGAAGGACCCAGCAACTCACTCCCAAACTCAATCCACTTCTGTAAACACTGTGAATAGCAAAGAAACACTGACAATAGTATTTGGCCTTTTGTACATAGGGTCGCTATGATTCAGATACCAACTCAATGGCACCTAACAACAACAACAACAACAAGAGTACAATTCAGTATCATTGTGTTCATCTATAATGTTGTATAACCATTACAACCATCCATCTCCATAATTTTTAACTATCCCAGAAAGTAATGCTATACCCTTAAACAATAACTCCAAATTTTCCTCTGTCTATCCCCTAGCAACTAACATTCAATTTTCTATCTCTATGATCCTGACTTCTTGTTGTTAGGTGCTGTTGAGTTGGGTTTGACTCATAGTGTCCCTATGTATAACAAAACGAAACATTCCCCAACACTGGGCCATGTGTGGCACTGTGTCAGTGCTTCTCTGCTATTCATAGAATTTCTGATGGCTGGTTTTTTTGGAGCTATTTCAGAAGTGGGCTGCCATTTCATCCTCCCATTTTTGCAGTGCTGGGGATTGAATCCAGGGCCTCAGAGCGCACAGAGCAACAACTCTACCAACTGAGCTAAACTCCAAAATGAATCTGACTAGGTACCTCCTATAAGTTAGATCATACATTTGTCTTTTGGTGACTGACTTATTTAATTTATAATATTGCTCTCAAGTCTCATCAATGCTGCCACATGTGTCAAAATTTCCTTCTTGTTAATGATTAAAAACAGCACCAAGGCACCATGGCTCACATCTGCAATCCAAATGACCTGGGAGGCTGAGGTAGGAGAATTGCAGGTTCAAGGTCAGAGGCAGCATGCTCAATTTAGTAAGACCCTATCTCAAAATGAAAAATAAAAAAGGAACTTGGTGCAGCTTCTTGGTGGAGCATGTGGTAGGCATGCCCACGGCCCTGGGTTCAACCACCAGAACCACAAAAAAAGTGAAAAACATTCCTTTGTAACTATATACCACATTTTTTTCATCCCATTTATTTGCTGGTGGGCTTTTGGATTATTTCCACCTTTTTGCTGAATATGGTTGAGCAAGAACATGGTTGAGTCCTTGCCTTCAATTCTATTAAATGGGAAACTGAAACTGGAAACTCTGAATTTTACCTTAATTTTGTTTAACTTTTTGGATTCCACACCACTATTTTCCACATTAGCTACCTTTTATATTGCCAGTAGCAATGAACTAAGAGTTACAATTTATCCAATACTCACCAACATATAAAATTTCCTTTTTAAAATAATAGGCTTTAAAATGGATATGAAGAACTATCTTGTGTTTTTGATTTTCATCTCCCTCCGTAGTGACTAATGATGATGGGCATCTTTTCATGTGTTTCTTTGGACATTTTTTATCTTTTTTGGAGAAAGGTAAACTCAAACTCTTTTGCCCATTCGTGAATGGGTTATTTGTTTTAGAATTGCAGGAGTTATTTTTATGTTAGGGATATTAATTCTTCCTCAGATATATGACTTGCAAATATATTCTTTTCTATGGATAGTCTTTTTCTCTCTTTCCTGGTAATAACCTTTGATGCACAGAAGTTGTTTTTAATTTGATGAATTCCAATTTGTCTACTTTATTGTTTTCTTACTTATGCTTTCAATATCATAACAAGGAAATTCTTGCCTAATTCAGTCTCATGAAGATTTTATCCTACTTTTTTTCCAAGAGTTTTAGAATTTTAGTTCTAACATTTAGGTGTTTGATTCATCTTTACTTAATTTTTGTAGACAGTGTAAGATAAGTGTACAGTTTCCTTCTTTTGCCTGTAACTATCCAGTTTTCCCAACACCATTGAAAAGACTGTTATTCTTTCTCCCATTGGATGGTCTTAGCACATGAGATGATTAACTGTGATTGCCAAGTTGATTCAATTGAGAGGCATACATAATAAAGCACACTTTAAGGTGCATCCATGAGAGGATTTCCAGAGGGAATTCAACTAAGTGGTAAAAGACCCACCCTGAATATGGGAAGCACCATCCACTAGGCTGGGGGCCCAGATGGAAGAAAAGAGGGGAAAAGAGAAAGTCAGATAATGCACGCATTCTCTCTCTGCTTCCTGGCCACCATGAGGAGATTGCTCTGCCACATACCACTATGATGGACTAAAAACTCTGAAATTGTGAGCCAAAGTAAATTCTTCTTCTTTTACATTGCTTTGCTCAGGTATTTGGTCACAGTGACAAGAATTCTTACTAACACCGCATCCTTATACAAATCAATTAATCATATATTCAAGGTTTTTTTTTCTGGGCTCTCTTCTTTATTCCATTGATCTAAATTTCTGTCCTTATCCCAGGGCTATACTTTGGTTTTTCTCAGCTCTATTTAGGCATAATAGAAAAACAAAAATTGTATTTGCTGTTTGTGTAGCAGGTGATGTTTTGATATATGTATACATTGTGAAATGATTACAAAAACAAAGCTATCTAACATAACCATCACCTCACACAGTTATGTTTGTGGTGAAAATATGTAAGATCTAGTCTCTTGGCAAATTTCAAGTATATCATACAGTATTCTTATTAACTATAGTCACTGTACTCTATTATTCATATTGTATATCTCTTTAACCAACATCTCCCCATTTCCTATGCCCACAGACCACTGGGAAACCATCTTTAATTATACTCTCCTTTTCTATGAGTTTGATTTCTTAGATTATACATATAAATGAGATCATGCAGTATTGGTCTTTCTCTATCTAGATTTTGTCACACTGCATAATGTCCTCTGGGTTCATTCATGTCACAAATGACAGGATTTCCTTCTTTTTATAACTGAATAATATTCCATTCCATGCATATGAGGGATACACAGTAAAGTTTCATCTCTTGGCTACTGAAATTAATAATGTAATGGTCACAAGAGTGCAGACATCTCTTTGAGATACTGATATACTTTGGTTATAAATCCAGAAGTGGGATTCCTAGATCATATAGTAGTTTTATATTTAATTTTTTGAGGAAATTCCATGTTATTTTCCATTATGACTTTACCAATTTAAAGACCCAACAACATTGTAGGGGTGCTTCTTTTTCTCCATATTTTTTTCAACACCTGTTATCTTTTGTCTCTTTTATAATAGCCATTCTAAAAGGTGTGTGGTGATATTTTATTGTGGTTTTGATTTTCATTTCCTTGATAATCAGTGATTTTGAGCATTTTTATAAACATGCTGGCCATCTGAATGTCTTCTTTGGAAAAATATCTATCCATATTCTTTACTTATATTTTAAATTGGAGTCCCATGCTTGTATTAGTGTTTTTCTCATTGCTAAGATGTCACCTTGAAGACATCTTGCAAAAAAGACATTTGCAAAAAATACCACTGGGATATTGTTAGGAATTACACTGAATCTGTAGATTACGTTAGCTAGCATTGTTTTGTTAACACTATTAAGTCTTCCAATTCAGGTACACGTCGTTTCATTTAGTTATGTGTTATTTAATTTTTTCACTATAGTTTTGTAGTTTTCAGTACATAAGTCTCTCACTTTTTTGTTAAATTTTTTCCTAAGTGATTTATTCTTTCAGTTAATATTGTACATTAATTTTATTTTTATTTATTTTTATTAGTTATAGACATTTCCATATATTTATAATCCTTTGAGTACACTCACCCCTCCATTATTCTTTATTATCCTCCTCCCGCTCCCCCTGTTATGTCTCTATAAATTTCCCTTTTATTTTCAAGTCATCCCTTTTTTCTACCCTATCTACTACATATGAGTAAAAACATGTGATATTTGCATTTCTGACCCTGGCTTAGTTCTCTTAACATAGTGATTTCCAGTTTCAATAATTTTCCTGCAAATTACATAATTTTGTTCTTCTTTATGGCTGAGTGAAACTCCGTGTGCAAATATAACATGTTCGTTTCCTTTTTGGATTGCTCATTGCTTTGTGCAGAAACACAAGTGATTTCTTCTCCTGATTTTGTATCTCAAATTTCACTAAATTTGTTTATTAGCTTTAACAGCTTTCTGTAGAATCTTTAGTGTTTTCTACATATAATCTGGAAGAAAAAAACCACTTTACTTCTTCCTTTTCAGTTTGGATCTCCTATATTTCTTTTTCTTTCCTAATTGGTCTGCCTGGAATTTCCAATAACATATTTAACACAAATAGTGAAAGTGGGCATTTTGCCTTGTCTCTGATCTTAGTAAAAAAGCTTTTAGTCTTTCACTATTATGATGTTAGCTATGGACTTTTCATATATGGTCTTTTTTATGTGAAGGACTTTTTCTTCTATTCCTAATTTATTGGGAGCCTTTAAAGTGAAAGGGCATTTAACTTTGTCACATGCTTTTTCTACACCAATGATTTGCCTCATTTTATTTTATAAATGTAGTGTATTACATTGATTTCTGTATATTGAAACATTCTTTTATTCTGGAAATAAACTTCAATTAATCATGATGTATAATCCATTTAATATGCTGCTGAATTCTTTTTAATAGTATGTTGCTAACGAATTTTGCATGAATATTCATCAGGAATGTTGGCCTGTAGTTTTCATGTAGTATCCTTATATACCCTTGTTGTCAGACTAATACTGACCTTATGGAATGATTTCCAGAGTTTTTATTTGTTGGGAGAATTTTAATAAATTACTCAATTCCGTACTAGTTACAAATCAATCCAAATTTTCTATTTGTTCATGATTCAGTATTGTGTATTTTTAGAAATTTGCCCATTTTGCCTACATTATCAAGTCTGTTGGTTTATAAATGTCCATTATGGTTTCTTAGACTTCATCTTTATTATATTGGTCAAAATGTCACCATTACTGATTTGAGTAATTTAAGTCTTCTCACTTTTTTTAATCTAGCTGAAGATTTGTTAGCTTTTTGAAGGCTCAACTTTTAGTGATGTTGATATGCTCTATTGTTGGGGCTCGGCTCAGGCCTGGCAGAGACTAGAGCCTTACCCTGACACCAAGTGGGTAGCAGGGACCCACTGGACCAGGTTGGTGTAGTGGCCAGAGGCACCAAAGAAGGACCTCGGGAGACCTTCTGTGGGAAACAGGAGAGGGAAAGTTTATTGGGTTACTCCCCAAGTGGGGTGCAACCAGCAAGTAGCCCCTGTCAAGTGCTCAAGTGCTAGCTCTACAGCTCAACCTTAAAGGCACAGCTATAAACAGTTTATGGTCCCCTGGGCTGGAGGTCCTGTGGTCTTGACTCTCACATCTCGCCTTCTCTGCCTCCCTCCTTCCCAAGGATGGGAAGAATTGGGAGGCTCTTCGTGGCTTGCTTGTAGTCTTTGGTGCTTCAGGGCCCCTGGTCTTGACTCATCAGCTTGCTAGGAGGTCTTCCACAGGATTGGGGAGCATTGCAAGGTGATGGGGTGCAGTAGCAGGTGAAAACAAGAGGGTCAAGGTAGTGTCCAGGAGCTTGCTTATATAGGCTCCTGGGAGGGGGTGTGTACCGGGGTTAGCCAATCAAGGCACATTCCTGATGGGTACAGCAGGTAAACTGTCATACCTGCCAGATAGGGGCAGTTATATAACTGAGGTGCTAGGGGTAGCCAATCAAAATTGAGGTGGTTGAGGCTGGTCAGGCTGGTCAGAGGCCATCTTTCCTCATTCAATGAGAGGGAGGATGAAGGAATGAGTAGAATGTAGCCTGAGTGTTAGCCCCTCATGCTGGTTAGAGGGACCCTAGTTATGAGGTGCTTGAAAAATCCCCAACACTCTATCATTTTCCTAATCCTTGATTTATTTATCTCCATTACAATCTATTATTTCTTTTCTTCCCCTAGTGTTGGTTTAATTTAATCTTATTTTCCTAAGGTTATATTATTGATTTGAAGTCTTTCAGCTATTTTAATATATGCATTGGTAGCTTTAAGTTTCCATCTTATCACTACATTCACCATTTCATATAAATTTGGCTAGGTTGTAGTTTCAATTTAATTTGTTCAAAGGCATTTTTATTTCTCTTGTGATTTCTTCTTTGACTCACTTATTTTTTAAACTATATTGTTTAATTTATCCATATTTGTGAATGTCATGGTTTGAATCTAAAATGTCCCCCAAAGGTCATGTGTTTGAATGTTTGGTCTCCAGCTGGTGACACTGTCCTGGGAGGTTATGGAACTTTGGAAGGTGGGATCCTAGTCTTGTGGAAGGGGGTCCCTGGGGGCATGTTTTTGGAGGTTTTTACCTGGACCCATGCTTCTGGTGGTTCTATAATCTCTGATGCTTCCTGATTGCCAATATGTGCCACAAACCCTATGCCTACCCTGTTGCCATGCCTTCTGACTCTATGGACTAAAAATCTCTCACCATAAGCCCTCACTAAATATTTCCTCCCATAAATTTGCTTCAGTCATTTTGTTTGTCATAGTGATGTACCACCTAATATAGTGATTTTTCCCATTTTTCTTCTTGTCTTGATTTCTATCTTTATTCCATTGTTTCTTAGTATACTTACTTGGAATGATTTCAGTTTTTAACAATTTATTAAGACTTTTGGTCTAACATGTATCCTGGAGAATGTTCCATGTTCACTTGAGAAAAATGTGTAGTCTGCTGTTTTGGGATGAGAAAAAGAGAAAGAGAAAGAAAGGAAGAAA
>VMDO01039861.1:0-12362 GCA_007922755.1 Pedetes capensis
GATTTTAATTCCTGCAGGAGGATGAGATTTGGGCAGTGATATGTATAACAGTGTGGAACTGAGAAACTTGCATCAGCTTAGGAGCTATGCATAGAGTTTTATTATTTGAGGGCTAGAATGTAGCTCAGTGGTACAGCACTTACCTTGCATGCCCAAGGCCCTGGGTTTTATCTCCCACACCAATAAATAATAATAATAATAATAATAATAATAATAATAATAATAATAATATAAAGAAGAAGTTACTTACTTGAAATGCAAAAATGTGAATCATAGGTTGAGTACAGGCATGGCACATGCCTATATTCCCAGGGATTTGTGAAGTTAGGCAGAAGGATCACAAGTTCGAGGCCAGAGGCAGTCTGTGTAATTTAGCAAGACTCTACCTCAAAAGACAAAATGAAAAATGGGCTAAAGTTGCATATGCATGGTAGAGTGCTTGCAAATCATGAGTGAAACCCTGAGTTCAATACCCCAGTACCTTAAAAAAGACAGAGAAGAAAGAAAGAAGAAAGAATGAAAGAAAGAAAGAAAGAAAGAGGAAGAAAGAAAAGGAAGGAAAGAGGGAAGGAAGGAACGAAAGAAGGAAGGAAGGAAGGGAGGGAGATGAGAGAGAGAGAGGGAGACAGACAGACACACACACACACACACACACACACAGAGAGAGAGAGAGAGAGAGAGAGAGAGAGAGAGAGAGAGAGAAATAAGAATAGAAAAAATTTAGCAAAATGGTCCTGAAAGATTTTCGGTGCACACACATGGCATTTCATACTTACAATCTAAACATGATGGTTGGGGGCTACTCTAGGTCTACTGCATTTTGAAATTCTTTGAGCATAGAAGATATTAATAAAATGGTGGAACTGATAGCTACAAGAAGCAAGTTTCCCAAATTGCATGATGGAGCTGTCATTTTAGCTGTGCATTTGTTTTATTTATGAAAGTAAATACTAATATGTGTAAGACATTGACTCAAGTCTTCATTAACAGAAGCCAAAAGTAATTGCTAATTGAATGAAATGTCCCTGAACTAAAATTAGGTTTCATTCATAATCAAAGAAATGGATTGAACCTTTCCAAAAGTCATCCCCTATTTCTTCATGGACTGATTGATCATCTTGCTCTTTTGTGAAAGTCAAATGTGTTAATGTCATAATGTAATGCAAAATATCTCAAACAATACTTGATAAATTCTGTATTCCTAATGTTCAAGGTAAGACTAGATTTATATTTCCTAACTTGTGAAAAACACTTTAGTTACAGATAGAAACTTTGGAGGTAGACACAGGTATTTGGAAAAACGAAAATGTAAAAGGAACTGTAAAGATTGTCTTTAAGTCCTGACAGCTATAAAAGCCATCTAGTTTCCTATTTTAGCAAAAGTATTTTAAGCATCAAAAGCAACACACGAAACGATTTGAAGGAAATGGTGACATAATGATAGATGGTGCCTAGGAAAGCATTCAATGATTTTTGCGGAATTCACTTTCATCTTTTGGCTAATTATATAATGAAGTAGAAAATCCAAATAGCTTCTCTTGTGATTCCTGGCACAGACTATAAATTTTCTCAAGAACTAGGAGTAAAAATTAAAAGCAGTCTTGCTTCAAGTTCAGTTTCTCAATATTGATCAGATGAGGACCTCTTTCTCTTTGGAAAGAAATGGTGCTAAAAAATGTGAGTGTCTAAATCATCTATGTTAATCAATATATGAACCTAAGTCCCTGGAGTTTCATGGAACAGAATTATTCTGTTGTTTAGCATTTCAATATTTGTCAACTCTTTCATTCATTCAATATTTATGAAGAAACTACTACGTGTTGTACAACCTGCTAGATGGTGTGGTGAGAGCCTCTGAGTGAAGGCTGTAAGTCGCTAGGGGTCTATAAAAAGTGAGTCTGGTTATGTACAATTGTAAGTGCATGCTGGAAAGTGTGATGTTTTTAAGCAAAAGAGTCTGTGTGTATATCTCAGATTTTACTAACTTGGGCTACTACTTTGGCCCAGTCAAACAAGGCATGCAGTTAAACATTCCTGAAAAGACATTTCAGCTGATTCAAATGAGATTTCTGATGAAGTAAGTTTGCTTTGTCATGGAGAAAGAAGTTCAGAGTGTTCAAAAGGAAAAGCCTGGGGACAGCTTTAAATTTTTTCGTTGTAGAATTGAGAAAGTTAAGAACAAATAAATTAAATTGCTTCTCACTAGGGCAATCCGTAAAGCAAATTAGAATTGAACCCAAAACTCCTGAATGCCCTGGCCAACCTTCTTCTTGGTAGATGACAGATGGTCAATCTAGACTATTTGATAGTCCAGGAAAACTACCAGTTTACCAGTATTCACAAAGTATTGGCCAATTGTCTTCTCTATCCCAAAAAATAGTCATTAGCTGACAAACTGTTTAAAGGAGTGTCATGGAGAGCATCTTTTTCCTCACTAAAGAAACAATATACCTGTATGTTCACCTAAAAACATCTATTTGCCATTTTATAGTCATCTACTGAAGGTTAAGAAAAACTTGGATCAAAATTATAGATATGTGCCTGTAAGACTCTTACAACCTGGAATTCAGAAAACCACACATTATTAGCTAAAAGAACATTTAACCAATGTTTTATACCAAAAGAGTTTCACAAAGTTAATCACTGATTTGGGAGCAATATAATTCTTATGATTTTTTGCTCAATATTTACACAGAAAAATATGACTTAAATGAATTAAACAATACAGAAAAGCTCAATAACTATGAACCTCAACATTTTAGGAAATAAAATGTATAGGACATTAGTTTTAATAAACTGAAACTTGAGTTCAGTGGATGTTTCTTAACATGCATGAATTATTCAGCAGTTCCAAATGCTAAACATGTTTGCCCTTTTGCTCTTAATATTCCTACCCTCTTAGTGAGATGAAAAAATTAGTGACCATTCAGAATACATAATAAATATTGAATTTGAGATAGGCCTTGAGCTCCTATGAGAAACTTCAAAATAGAGCATCAAGTATAATTTTGAAGGACTGAAAGTGTAGTTCAGTGGCAGAGCATTTGCTTTAGTATGCTCATGGCCTTGGGTTCAATCCCCAGTAATGAAAAAAAAAAAATTGAAAAAATTGAAAGAACATTCCTGAAATCTACTACAAAAAAAAAGGAGTCATTTTGGAAGACCACAGTGCTACATAAAACAAAGAAAATGGAGGAACTAGCAAATGGGAAATCATAATAAATAAAAAGACTTCCTTGGTAACCAAAAATTTGATGGACAAATCTGAGAATGGAGGTTGGCAGAAACTCAGCACATTCAGTATACCATTCTCAGCCTATTTCCTCCAAGACAGAAAAAAGTTGTTGAGACACCCATGTGATAATGGACCCAGGTGGGATTCTGCTGAACCATTCAAGGAAGCAGTATGGAAGGAAGAGAGGTAGCATGCGAAATGATCAAAATGTGTATTCATTTGATTATGATCATTAGAAGAAGAAAAAAAATATGTGAATGGAGGGAGGAGAATGTTGGGGAGAAAAAGAGCCAAGTAAAGGAGGAAATATCATATTAAAGCCAACTATAAGACAGAGGGAGAAGGACCTGGCAATCCACTCCCAAGGCAATCCCAAAACAGCTGGCCATTGAAAACCCTACGAGGGTCGCTATGAGTCGGATACCTACTCAAGGGCACCTAACAACAACAACAATAAGACTGAGAATGGAAGAAGGACACCAGAAGCAATCCAGAAACAATCACCCACTAACAACCCTATGAGGGTCACTATGAGTTCAACCCAACTCTATGGAAACAGGAACAACATAACACTGAGAAACACAAGGTTTTCCCCCAAAGCAACTGCAAGTACATTCCCTGTCCAGGTGGACACACTGCCAAGCTGGCAGAGGAGTGCCAGGACAGAAGTATTAAAAATATCTACTACAAAAGCCACAGTGGTACAGCTGTAGGCTATTGAAAACCCTATGAATAGCAGAGAAGTACTGACAATAGTGTTTCATCTGTTGTACGGAGGGTCACTATGAGTTAGATACCACCTCCATGGCACCTAACAACAACATAGTAATATATCATTAAAATGAATTAACAAGACAGCCTTTACTGTATACAGTCATTAAGATTAGCAACATATAACAACTTTCATATTTACAAGATCTAAGTGTGTATGTGATTAAATTACTACTTGTAGAATTTCATATATTAAATAAGAAATATTATTTGAAACCATATCATTCTAGGAATACATAGGTATAAAGCAATATGCTTAGATTTCTTTTTATTTTATGAAGTATTTGTGGGAAAATTACCTCTATTTTTTATTTTTTGTTTAATTGCTCAGATATAAAAAATTGATCACAACTTGAAATCAAATTCTTGGATTGAAGAATCAGAAGTAAAATAATGATAATAAATATTTCAATGAGGTAGTACTATGATTTATATTTGTCATGATAGAGATTTATAGTGAAAGAATACCCAAGTGAATTAAAAAACTGCTGTTAAATAGAAATAGCAATACTGTCCGCATTTCTTTTAAATTTCAGTTGAATTCATACTTGCTGAGGAAGAATGACATATAGATAGAACAGACAGCAGACTCATCAGCTCATTTATTTCTCCTACCATTTCCATCCCTGTTCTCCATGTTCTATTTGAAGAAAACACACAAAGTTAGAGTGATTAAGAGTCATAGCCGTGTCATGAGCTGGAGAAGCAGGGCTTCTCAGAGACTTTATCAACCCAGATGACCACTGAGTGAAGGTAGATGGACAAGGTTCAGACTATCTTGCACAAAGTGAGAGAAAGATGGAGCTGAAGCCGGGAAAAGTACCCAGATCTCTAAAGACAAAGGAAAAAAAAAACCTTGAATCCCTGAGCCCAGCAGTACTGGGGACAGTCTGGGAGGAGTCACACCACAATAGAGGAAGGAGGACCAGCCAGGTCCCTTAGGATGCAACTCTGACTGTATCTTAAGGATCCATCCAAGGGTTTTTAAAAGCAGGATGAGCATCTTAATTTTCATTCCCAAAGATGCCCCTACATAAAGAATGGAATTTGGGGTCAGATTAGATGGAGCAGGACAGTTATGAGTCTGTTAGAATAAGGAAGACACTCACAAGAATTGAGGGCCAGTGGTCAGCTGAGCAGAGGCTGCTGACCACAAGAACACTTGCAAACAGAGTGGGGGCAAGCAACAAGGGAAGGAAAATCAGTATGTCAACGAAGGTGCTGTGTGGGTGTGCATATGCATGTGCACATGTGTGTTTGTGTGTGTGTGTGTGTGTGTGTGTGTGTGTGTTTGATCTCACACCAACCTAAATACTAGTAATAGTTTCACCAAAGGAATAAGTCAAATGCACTTAGGCAAACTTTAAAAAAATTATTTTAATTAATGTTTGACATTGAAAGCAATTCATAGTTTTCCATCCAAAAGCAAGGTCAAGAAAGAGTTCACAGAGACCCCCAAGTTGAGGACGTTCTCTAACTTGGGTCTACAAACCAGACAGGGAGGAACATGAACGGGGGTCATGACTGACCCTATGGCTGGCTTCTGAGCACAACATGAATACCTGCACTTCTTCAGCCATGAGCCATTAAATGAATAAACCCTAGCCAGTTGGTTAATTAATGCAGAAATAGTTAGTTTAGGCCCAATACTTTGATAAGCATTCATTTATTGCCCCCAATACATTTTCAGTTACATTTTTAAGATCTGACCTATGTGAGTAAGTGTTCTCTAAAGGATATGCATAATGTTGTTAAAGTATACTTAATTGACATTTTGATGTTGTAAGAATTCTTATTACTATGGATATTATAATTAATACCTTAATTGATCATTATAAATAAATGCCAATTTTCCCCTTGAGTATCCTTAACAAAATGAGTCTCAAATTCATCATGAATTCACTGAACTTCACATCTTACACTTTGGGGGTAAATCCACCATAGTTTTTCTCTCAAAATACCTAGACTCTTGTTGTCCATAATGTCACAAAATTGAGAACATGGCCGCATTGCTTTGCTAGGCATCTTTGCTTAACAGAAAATATGTAAAAGAGAAACTTAGGGCAACAAATTCATCCTGATTTGCTTGGAAATTTTGCAAATTTATTCTTGAAAGTCCTGCATCTTAGGAAATCTCTCAGTCCCAGGCAGTCCGGGATGGTTGGTCACCAACAATAGAAGGAAAGCTACATGTAGCATTCAGAAAACACCCAACAGACAGGCATAGATTGATGCACACGGACAGTATTTGGTATGGTATTTTATGTATATTGTTTTAATCCAGAGGCACTGTTTGTACATTTGATAACTAAATCTGACTTCTGGACTTTATTTATGAGTATGCCTACAAATAGAACACAATCTGAGAGGTAATAATATGGTTGGGAGCCCCAGAGACAAGCAGGCTTTGATCTCTTAGACTCTTGAGAAAATTGGAGGAAAACCAGAACAAAACAAAAACAAGAACAGAGCCTGGTCACTCTTTAGCTCTTTTCCCAGGCCTTTGGTAACAGAAGTATGGGGACCTGGATGTCAAAACCAGGCCCCCTGCAGCAGCTGAATTCAGTCTTGACAATGCACTCACCTGATGACTGTGAGTCCTATTGCTTTAAGTCCTTCGGTAAATGGCATCTGCCTGCTCTCACTCAATGATCATTACTATGGCTATTGAAAAATATATCTTTCCCCATTTTTGCCCAAATCTAAAGAAATTGCAAAATTTCAGATATTTTGAATAGGATCAGACAAATACAGTGATTTTTGTCAGCAGGGCCATTAAGTATTAATTACTCATTGTTAACTTTGATAATGAAGGGCCGATTTCAGTCTGGAAAATGGGCCATAGAGTTTAGTGTTCCAACACACACACACACACACACACACACACACACAACTCAAGAGAGAGATAGAGAGAGAGAGAGAGAGAGAGAGAGAGGGAGAGGGAGAGGGAGAGAGAGAGAAGGAGAGCACACTCAGCCACAGAAAGAACAATGAAGGTAACAGTTGTTGTTGTTAACGTTTGACTCATAGTCGCCCTCATACAGTTTTCAATGGCTGATTGTTCTCTGCATTGCTGTGGGACTGGATTGCCATGTCCTTGTCCCATTTTTGCAATACTGTGAATGGACCTGGTGTCCTCAGAGAGTTCAAAGCAGCACTCTACCATTTGAGCTAAACCCCAGCCCAAAGCTAATGGAGAAGAACTAAATTCAGGGTTGGATCGCCAGTTACAACTGAAGATGGGGCTAAACAGAGTACCCTGATTTGTTTTTAGGATCTCCTGAATGCTTTCTCTGAAAACATACCCAATTTTATTGTAATGGAAATTTTACTGTGATTAGTAAATGTCAATTCAGTATGTTATCATACCATATCATGTTCACAGACTTCATCTACACCAAGAGTATTTTTATTGGACTTCATATTTGAGAGAAATATGGTACTGTTAATTGTAATTTTGCAGTTTATGTATTTTGTAAGGTTCCATTTTTTAATGGGAATTCTTTGTGAACTCACGGGATTTTAAAATAATTAAATAGTAAGGAAATATTGAAAGAGACTGAATAGTGCTAGTGTGGATATGGTATGTGTGGTTGCTAATGAAAATATTTTTATTTTTTTTAAATAGTGAAACCTGACTCAGGCTATATAATTCAATCAAGTATCCTTTAATTTCAAATTCATATCCCTTAAATTTTATCCAGAATAACTTACATAGAATGTTATTAAAGATTATTACTCCTATCAAACGGATAATATTGATTATAATAAGCATAGAAAGAAGGGTTAATTTTGGTCACATTATTTAAAGATAAAACCTTTCAGTGTGTACTATAGTATCAAAAGGCACCAAACTTCTGCAGTTTTAGTTTTATGTCCTGGCTTAAAGCCAAAGATCAAAGGATGGAGGGAAGAGATCTACAAACACAGATCCAGAATGCCTTCTGCACTGCCTCATGTTTGAAACACGGGTCTCAAGTAACATGAGCACAGACACATGTATACATATTCATTTGCATCTGCATTTTTTAATGCTGGCTTTCACTAAGGTTTGTCATTTGAGGAGTGAATTTAAATTTAAAAAAATGCATATAATACCATATTTATTTATGGTGCCAGAGTAGAAACATTTGAATTATAAAACTAGGAATTTTTTTATTGGTAGATATTCCTGGAAAGAGTATTCCCATGAATATCTATGAATATGTTGGGGGTACTCTGGTCATGAACATCTCCAGGGGTACAGGACATAGGATAGGTCAAAGGCTGGGGTTGAGCTGTGATGCCATTATAACTGGGGCTGAGCTGCATGCATGGAGAGCTCTGGAGCTGGGATGGCCCTTCTGCTTTATCTGTAGAGAACCAAGAGGACAGGTTGTTCTTTACACCCTCACACCTAGGACCCTTTGGTTCACACTTCCCAGCCTTGCTGGAAGACACTATGGATGAGACTGATCTCTCCAAATGCAGGCAATTCCCAACTGTGGCTGAGGGTTGAGGCCATCCCACCATGTCAGAGCAAATATTTTCTGCCCAGCCTTCTTAGTCTTCCTCATTTTCTTGTACACCATAAACCCAATCACTCAAAGTGTACCAAAATGTCTACCAAATATCTGGACCATTAATATTGTGACACCAGCTTCTACCTTTCTCCTAGATTATTGCAATGTTCTCCTGATTTCCTGACTTCTCATCTTGCCTCTGTGTAATTCATGGTACTCATAGGAGCAAAAGTGTTTATATGCACAGGCACATGCACATGCGCACATACCCATACGTATTATTCCCTTGCTCGAAACCTTGCATTGATTTCTCTTTATGCAAAAATCCCAAGCTCCTTAGTAAGTCTTAGAAGGCCCAGTGGATCCAGATCCTTTGCTTGTACTTGAGCACCATTTTGTGTCTTGATCCTCAGTGGTCACCAAATTCCATCCACTCTGACATCTGATCTAATTTCCCAGAAATAAGAATGTTGTTGGTAGGTTAGGTGTCGCTAAGTAAGAGTCCTACTCACAGTGACCCCACTGACAACAGGAAAAAGAGTATTGTTAGTGCTTCCCTTGTATTTATAGGGTTTTCAATGGCTGATTGTTTTTTGGGTGTGAGTTGCCAGGTCTTTATCCAAAGCCCACAGCACCTGGTGTTCCCAGGAGGTCTCCCACCCAAGTACTAACCAGGCCTGACCCTGCTTAGCTTCCAAGACGACAGGATTGGATGCCACAGTGGAAGGGCTGCAGGCAGAAACAAGAATAAAAATAGTTAATTCCCTTCTACAATATCAAACAACGATTTCTTGTTAATAAACTTGCATTTATGTGTTAAATGTTTTAAATTCCTTACAAGTAAGATATTAAAGAATAATCCATGTGCATTTATATAGCATAGATCAAAACATGGATTTGTTAATAAGTGGACAGAACCTTTTCTTCCCACTCCAAGTAAGCACCCTTTGTTTTATGAGAGCTAACTGAAAAACACAAATGCATTCCTTTGTGATCAAAATCAAAGCTGTTGAAAGCAGTTCAATGTTTTCCCAAAACATTAGTGACATAAAAATCACTCACACACACACGAAAATGAGATGGGTGGATAAGGCCTTTTTCATGAATCCGTTGGATTTCAACCCTCATCTGTTTAATCTGCTAATAAAATGTATTTACTATCATGATCTTTATCACTCAATAGGAAAAAAATGTATGTCTTATAAAATGTCATAAAACTCTGTAGCCTGGTTCAACTATCACTAATAGACATTGTAATCACAAAATCTTGAAACGGGACAAACAAGATAAAGATGTTGATTTAAAAGAAAAGACAAGATGGAGAATAAAACACAGTCCTTTCAAAGTAGTTTAGAATTGATGCTGAAAATTTTTGACCTCAGTCCCTGGGTTGGACAGTGTTCAAGGAAGTTAGGCACAGAGCTCAAGGAATGAGAAAAATGCAATATCAGAAGAACAAGTTGCTCACTGGCTGGTAAGTGGTGGTGCTGCATGGAGACCTATAACCTGGTCTTGCTGGACAAACTGGCTCTGCCTTGCATTTGTACCTATAGGCGTGGGACCCACAGCCTCCACAGAGCCTCCATGAACTGAAGCTACTTCAATGAAGGAGACGGTAATTCCTTTCTAATTTATGATATTCATCTCTTCCAGCAATTTGTTTGCTAATATGCCAGCAATCGATAGACAACAGTGAAGAAGAAATTTGTTTTCAAAAGCGCTCTTCATTAAATCACACTGGCCCCACATGGCAACGGTAGTTTGCTTCATTATTCAATAGTACTTTCGTGTCCCATGGGTGAGACCCTCATTATTACAGATCATTTTTCCTTAGGATGTGTGATTTAATTTTAATGCCTGAATCTAAATCAAAATCCTCTGCTACTTAGAAGCTCTCCAGTGTAATAAGAAAGTGAGGTTTATTCTGCCATTGTGCTTGAGAATGTGTTGCTCTGTTTCTAAATTATGATACAAATCAATATTAACAAAAGGACAGGGCAAATGAGGTGTAAAGTTTTCATTTCTTAGATAAATACATGTTTCAATCCCCTCCTAAAACAGTACTATTACTTTTAGGTAGCTTCTTATTTCTTGCTTGATATGATCATTTCACAACGTTTTAGTTTGAGAGGCCTGGAGGTATTTCGGAGACATTTTCTCGTGACATAGTTCACATGCTTTGCAGTTCAAAAGTAGCATGTTGTTTGTAATTGTTCATTTAATTCCTGAATTGCTCATGCATGCAGCACCCCCTTTTCAATCCTGATCTCTTCCTGCTAGCAAAAGTTGAAGCATTTTCCAAGCTGGATTATTTCCAAGACAAGCCATGATCTAATAGAGCAAATTATTGTCTTTGTTTCCACTGGGAATCAGCAAGCTACCAGTCCTCACTCCTGCTCACTCTGAAGACCTAGACTCCTCTAGCTGGTCAGCAGGTGCAGGGGCTGGGCTTGTCTGTGAGCTGCATCCTGACTCCCCCCAGCCTGCAGAGGGCCCATGGCTACCAGGATGAGGGAGAGCCAGTCCATTCATCTCTGAAGAGGTATTTTTTTTGGATTAGTGTTTAAAGCTTGGCATGAGGAAAGTATTTTTTAGTTTACAAAATTTAAACTTCAAATGTGTAAGTGTGTAAGTATCAACTTAAAACAGTAACCTCACAGTATTGCTATGGGGCAAAAGAAAAAATAATGAGCTTAAAGTGAAGCAAGAAATATTTAGAGTTAGATAATAACAGTGTTATTTTGGGTCCCATGTCTCACACCTATATGCCCAAAGTAGATGTTTCTGTTTTTAAGGAACATCTCCTACTACATAGAAGACAGAGTAGAGTTGCTTCATATCAATTCTTAAATCATTATATAAGAAGCTCCTCTGCCTTATCTGGTGCCCTCCTCCAGCCTCCCTGTGAGCATCTCAGGCTGCTCTGTGGGCCACTCCAGGGGTCCTGTACACAGGGCTTTGGTTTCGCCACTTCTCAGCCATGGGTACCAGGTGAAAGACAGTGGAAGACCACCCTTCCCTTTCCTTTCTTCTGTTTGTTCTTGCAAGACCATCCCATGAAGCCGTGTTGGCTGGCTAGATTTTACCTTGGAAAGTAAAAAAGATTGGGGAAGAAGGGAAAGGTTTTATTCTCATGGTGTGTAAAACCTTTTCGACATATGATGGAGAAAGGATCTATGGAGAGACATCTTTTAATGGGGTTCTTCAAGGAGATGCTTTCCTGGAAATTGACAGTTCCTCAACTTATTCCTTGACTTCTGCTCCCTGACTTTCTGGTTCTTCTCTTGTCGACCAAATGATACTCAAGTCATGTTGGGGGGAGGAGGAGAACCCATTGGGTTGAGTTTACTGAGAACATGCCTTTGTCCAGAGTCACTGCAGATGGAACTTCTCCTATCTACAGTGAATGGGGAAGTCTTTTGCGATAGTTCCCAGGGTATCTCATTTTCTCAAGAGGCACCCAAGATAGCACTGGGCCCACAGTCCCTCTAGTGGTCCAGGAAGAATGCTGCCCAGTAGAAGTCCTCCAGTAGCCTGCACTTTGCAAGTTCACCTTGTTTTCTTTTGTCTAATGTGTAACTATTGAATAAGAACATGCACGTGTAGGAGCTCATGCTGTAAACAATGTGGAATCTCAGCACATGTACTGTTTAAATTGTTTGGAAAACTAGAAAATTTTCCAATGTCATTACAACTTGATAGTCTCCTAGAGTTGATATTTCTAACTTAATTCCTTTCCATTTCCTATGGACCTTTTTACATGGGATGTTCTTGGTTCTTCCTAAATTAGAAGGTCCCCATTGTGAGGCACAGATCTTTCAATCAGTCTCTTAATTATTTGAAAAGGTAGCAGG
>VMDO01039862.1:0-12363 GCA_007922755.1 Pedetes capensis
CTGGAGTCCCACCATTGTGGGGTGTTTTATGAAGCACAACTTGGAAACCATTGATGTGTTCAAAATCCCACCCTTACATTTTTATAATAAAACTCCCTTGAAACTTAAGGGGGCAGTTGTCAATTAATATGGCAAGTTTAGACAAAGGCAGTCTAAAAGAAAGTGAGAGGTGATTACTTTGGCTCAGGGACACAAATGGAGGAAGACTGGTTTGAACTGGAAAGAAAGGAAGATAATATAAGTTTAATGTAATTACTTTCATTTGACACAGCTTTCAGACTTTTCAAATACACAATCAAATTAGTTCAGTTTATCAAGTGTTTCTTGGAAACAATTTCCTGGATTATGTAGCACTTGATACAATAGGACCAACGCACTGGCAACACGTAGTACATAAAAGATGTGTAACACATTATTTCAAGCCAGCCTCTCAACCATCCTCTGAAGGACGCATAGTTGACACCAAAGTTCAAAGACATTAAGTAAACTGACCATGCCACTCTAGTCTCAGTGAGCTATGAAACTATAAGAAAGACAGATAAGAGAGATGAGTTTTGCTCTCCCATTACTTAAAATGGGCTAGAATTTAGCTCAGTTGGTAGAGTGCTGCTCTGCAGTCTAGAGTTCCCGAGTTCTGATCCCAGCATGGCAAAAAATGGGAGAAGGATGTGGCAATCTACTATTGAGGCAATCCTGAAACAGTCAGCTATTGAAAACCCTGTGGGGGTTGCTATGAGTCCAACACGACTTGACAGCACCTAACAACAACAACAGCACCTAACTTAAAATTCTTTATAGTAGATTGTGTGTGGCCATACCACCCTGAACGTCTCATCCTATGTGATCTTGGAAGCTAAGCAGAGTTGAGCCTGGTTAGTCCTTGGGTGGGACACTGCATGGGAATACTAGGTGCAATAGGCTTGAGAGAAGGATCCAGCAGCCCACTCCTGAAATAGCTATTGAAAAGCCTATGATTTGGAGAGAAAACACTGACAGTAGTGCCAGGCATGGTATAGTGGGGGGGAGTGTTTCCGTTCTGTTGTACCCAGGGTCCCTATAAGCCAGAACTGACTTGATAGCACCTAACAACATAGTAGATTTAGTTGGTATACAAACAAAATACAATAAACTAGCACTGGTTGAGATGAAATAAAAGGACAAGAAGGTTCTCATGGACCAAGAGTAGTTCAACTGAGGGACTAAGGAGTACTTGGTGGAAAAGAGAGCAGGGAGGACTGGGCAGGTGTGTGGAAAGAACCAGGGTAGAGACGCTCATTCCTATATTACTTCCCAGGAGGCCAAAGTTCAAGGAGTATGGGGGATTGTCCAAGGTTACACAACTAGCTAGCAATGACATTAAACACAGGGAAAGTCTACGGGAGTCAGAGGGAAACTAGAGGGTGAAGCAAAGGAAAGCAAGAGGAAAGGAAACACAAGAGACCAGTGGAAGTTAGTGAAGGGAGTAGAAATAGATGAGGACTGTGGAACCAAGGCTATTTTTCTCTTCTACCTTACAGAAAGTGACACTGTGTTTCCTTTGTCTAATATTCTGGCTTTCTTTTAGAACCTGTTTCTCACATTGTGTTACATAAGACCGAGGCCAGGTTAACTATCAGTCTCTTTAGAGACAAGAACTAAATTTATGATAACTTAAAAACTTGCCCTTTTTCTGTGAAAGCTCACCCCTGGAATAACATGATTGCTAAACACCATTCTGTGTTGTCTTTACCAGGCAGTGTTCCCAAGGCTGTCAGGATGCAAGGCATGGCACTCAGGGCTTTGAGTGTTTGGGATGTCCTTGTGGGTCCACGCATGTAACTACTCTTGTTGTTGCTGTCAGGTGCCATGGAGTTGTGTCTGGCTTATAGCGACACTTCTAGGATTTTCAGTGGAGTTGACTGCCATGCCCTCCCATTTATGTGGTGCTGGGGATCGATCTTGCATCCTCAGTGCAGTGAAGCATTCTACCAACTGAACTAATCCTCAGCCCTGTGACTATTCATAAGGCAGATTATTTGCATTTTGGAGTTTGGATAGTTCATACACTTGTCCACCTCTATTCAGACCACTGGTAATGAGTAGCTTTTACTATTATTTTCCCCAGTGCTTTGGATTGATCCAAAGCCTCTCACATGCTAGACAAGCACTCCACCACTGAGCTACATCTCCACCTTTAGCTTTTACTTTAATTTTTCCCATTTTGTTCTACTTTAGCTTCATTAAACCAAACTTTAATGTAAATCAAACACACTGGAAAGTGTTATCCAAGCATTCATAACTTTCACTTCAGTAGTAAATCTATTAATTTTTGCTTACTTTTTGTTTACTCATTGGCAGTATGTAAGTCAAATCTGCCCCACCTTGAAAAAGAAAATAAAGACATTTTAATTACCTTTTAAATTTAAAGAGATTAGATTTTCAGATGCTCTTTTAATTACAGGTAAATTTTTACGTGTGGCCGTGTGGGACATCATAAACTCTGATGTCCCACTCTTCCAGTTTTACCCATTTAACTTTCTCATTGCATTCCCTTTGTATCTGTTCTTTGACCTCAGACACATTTCTAATTCCTCTGTTCCTTCCTTTCTGCCCCCACTCCTCTTTCTGCCTCCTGCAATGTAGCCCCCAAGCTAGTTTTTACAGTTTCCTCACAACCTGTCACGTGAAATAGTAGTGAATGCATTCATCTGTTTTTTCTCCTTTTTTCCCCAGATGGTATAAACCAGAGAAAAACCCAGAGTGGTGCACGTTGGGGCCATGAAAATGTCACAAACCCCAATCCACACCTCTGAACCCTCACCTTTCTCCTCCCAATGAACCACTCAGTACTGATCTCATCATTTTTGGCATATGCCTTTGCCTATCTCTTATCTCATTAAGACAATTGCGATCATCAACCATGACTTTGATGTGTCTTCTGTGAAGTCATTTAAATCCACATTTCATTTTGGCTTCTGTACTTCCTCTTGGAATGAGGGATTAAGGGTTCTAGTTTAAGGCTGTCCTCTCTACTTATTTCCTTGACACCATCCTGCCTGCCTCTTCCAGGGTCGTTCTCCACACCATTCCTTTTCTTTCCAACATGTTGAATTTTTCTCTTTCCCCTGGTTCCTTCCTTAATGCTTTACTTTTTAGGCATAACTCAGGTTCATCTAATCAAACTATATCAAAAGAATATTTTGTTAAGTCACTTAAATTCTCTTTGTGCAACATTAATATACAGAACATACTAGTTTCAAGGTTACTAATTGTTTCTTTATGTCAAACTTATTTTTCAGATTTATTTTCTGGATCCTTTTCCTATTTAGTACTATCCATCATTTTAAAACTATGTTTATCTTGGCTTCTAAGATTCCCTAGGGCTGGGATTTAACTCAGTTGGTAGAGTACTACTCTGCAGTCTCTGAGATCCCGAGTTCGATTCCCAGCACCACAAAAATGGGAGAAGGACATGGCAATCCACTCCTGAGGTAATCACAAAATTTTCGCCATTGAAAACCCTATGAGAGTCACTATGATTCAGACATGGCTCAATGGCACATAACAACAACAAGGGACCCTAAACTTCTCCAGATGAGGTCCGTCCTCACCTCATTTGCAGCTATCCTACATAGATCATTACATCTACCTTCATGAATTATTTTCACACTATGATGAAGATATACATTCCTAAACTTCATGCCCATTCTTATTCCTAGAGTTTAAGACCTGCTCAGTATTCTGAATCACTCTTTACATGTCCCATAGGCACTTCAAGCTCAACATGCTAAGCAACATGTAACTCATTGCCTCTGCTTCCTCTCCAAGCTGGATTTCCTAACTATATTTGTTGATGTAGTTAGTAGAATTATTAACCACTCAATGCAAGCAAGCTGCAAATGTGCTTGACTCTCCCTTCTCTCTTTAATAGTAACACAAACAATATCTGATTTAATTGTTTTTGCTGATAATTGGATTTGTCCCCATCTTCTCCATCCCTGCTGCTTCTTCCTCCTGCCTTACTTGGACACAACAACCTCCTAAATAATCACTTTATCTATAAGTGACATACTGTAACTCCTTTCTCCATGCAACTTCTAGATCGATCAACGCAAGGTGTATTCTAACTCTGTCAATCTCATGCTTCAAATCCTTTAACACTGCAGAGGTAGATATAATGCCCCACATATGGGATAAAATTGTATAAAATTAAATATATAAACACAAATGAGAATAAATAAGACAGGCTTTCTGAATATGATTATTGGATATTTTCAATACTTTTAGAAGATGCTGCCATTGGGGAAAATTGAGTAAAGAACATTTGAGAATTTTTTTATCATTTATTACAACTAAATGTGAACTTATAATTATCTCAAAATAGAAAGTTTAAAAATATATTGCAAAAATACATTTCAGTGCTCACAAGTGTTGAAGTATTCAAGCTTTAAAAAAAATAGCATAAAGGTTTGTTTTTCTCACCAGATTCTTATCCCAGCATTATATGTGTAAAATTTGTACACCATACTAACATAGAGTTGCTAGTAATTTTCTTAACATGCACCAGGCTATTGTCCATTTTAGAATTTTATGTATGCGATTGCCATAGAGCCCCTGCTCTGCATCATTAGCTCTTTTACCATATTTATTATATTTTTGTTTTTCTGTCTTATTTCTCACCATGACCTACCTACCAGATGGATAAGATAGTCTTACTCACTTTTCATTTCCAGTGCCCATTATATTTCCTGCAAAAAGGATATTCACTACATGTTTAATTTGAGGACATGAATGAACTGCTGTAGTTAGATTGGAAAATCATTATTAACAAATTTAATACTATTATCTCTTATCATATAAGTAGACCAGAACACACATTTAAAAATGTAAGATGATTGACTATCCTGGTACACTATTTAACTCCTTATATTATGAACAATAATGAAACAGATTTTAGCTAATTTCATTCTAAGGTAAAATGAGTCTACTGATCATTACAGAGAATCACTACTAAGATGATCTGTGCAGATAATGTTTGGATTTGGAGAATGCATTACCCAAGAAAGCTGGTATTTTCTTTCACATATGTAAGGATCAAAGATTTAAAAAATAATAATAAGGTAACCTTGAGGACTCAGCAACAAAATGAAATAAGCAAGCAAAAATGGTATTAATTTGCAAAATGCTCAGATATTTGATTGTCATTTAGTCTAAGATAGAATTCTTTTCTTTCCTTTTTTTTTTTTTTTTGGTGGTACTGGGGGTTGAACCCAGGGCCTCATGCCTGTATGCTTTGCAAGTGCTGGACCACTGAACTGTGCCCCCAGCCCTTTTTTTTTTTTTTTTTTTTTTAGACAGGCTCTCCCTAAATTACGCAGACGGCCTCTGGTCTCAAACTTGCGACTGATCCTCCCACCTCTGCCTCCTGAGCCCCTAGGATTACAGGCATGCACCACAGCACCTGGTGGTCTAACGTAGAGTTCTAAACTCCTATTAAAAGCGACCCCCAGATGCACATCAAGATAAGGGATTAGTGAATAAAAAATAAGAAGTTAGGTCCAGAGGTTTAAGTTTATTGTCCCTGAATATTGTCCATAAGATTGTACTTCTGAGATGAGTGATTAATTCAATGATGATATTTAAGTTCTCTAAACTCATTCATATTTTTTAATCCTACTTCTTACCTGCTGGAGGCAGAATGGGTAGATAATCAGTTGAGACACTTATAAAATAGGTTTAATGATGGGTCGGACTTGCTCTCAGACTTAATGAGGGAATGTTTATTTTCTTTTTGAAATATGCAGAACACAGACGTTAGATAGTAGAAGTATAGCACATAAAAACAATGATATTAATTAGGAAAGATAAGCATTGATAAAAGACTAGATCGTCTGGTGGAAGTCTGTCTAATGTTATGGTAAAATGGGATCCATGGTGCTCCCTAAAGAAACATCAATTGTACAATGTGTAAAAATGTATCCTATATACCTGCATGAATTATAGACTCGCTTGATGTTTTACTGAAAGAATATGCTTTAATTTAAATATTCAGTATCATAGATACAGAAACTATAATCCTAGCTTCATTTTTGTTTTTTTAAGTTTCGTAGAAACCCCAGCTCACTTCTCTTGGAAAGAAAATTATTACCGATCCACCATGTCGCAAGGCACACAGACAAGTGAATTCCTCAGTCCAGAGGTTTTCCAGCATATCTGGGATTTTCTGGAGCAGTAAGTATCAAATAAATCAGAAGTGTTGTACATGAACTGTTAGAAATAGATGAATGTGAGTGATCAGAATATTTATTGCTATTCTAGAATGTTTCTAGAATTAGCAAAAAATTAAAATTGTTGGGCAAATTTGTCCCCTCCAATATTATCTATATGTTCGAAATCCAGTGATTACTTATGCAGTTTCCAACACCAAAAGATCACTATTCACTGTTATGCCAAGGTAATAGAGTTTTGGAATCTAGAAAAGATCTCCTGCAGAATTGAATATAGCTTCCCTAATATCTTTCTGATACTTAAATTCATTCCTTTAGCTTAAAGACTGCTATTACAATGCAAGTATCCCTTGAGAAGATAAAACACAAAGTGTTGTTGTTTATTTTTAGCTTTCTATGAAAACTAATATTGTTCTTTTAGTACAAACAGATTTGGATAAGTAAATAATTTAAGGAGATGGTGAGGAGACTATCAGAGACCTGGGTACCTCACAGGATAGGATGCGAAAGACTCTATCCCTGATCCATTCCTTCTGTCCTGCTTTCCATCCATCAGTTCTTTGAGGAGAACAGGATTCATGACTCTCATTTAACAAACAGTTTAGATTTGAACTGCTTGAAATTATACATCTGATAAGTCATTCAGCCAGAATTCAAGCCTGGGTTTTCTGACTTTAAACAAGCAATGAACCTGGCCAACTTTGGAGCAGAAACTACTCATTGCTACTAACTGGGTGAATGTGTTTTAGTCACTTGTAATGCCTAACATACATTTGTCTTTCCTTTATATTAGGCCTATATGTTCAGTTCAGCCCATTGACTTGAACTTTGTGGATGAACCATCAGAAAATGGTACAACAAACAAGATTGAAATTAGCATGGACTGCATCCGCATGCAAGACTCAGATCTCAGTGATCCCATGTGGGTGAGTGGCATGGGTATCTTCCTTAATTTGTAGGCCATGCTATCCACAATTTTAAAGAAAATTCCCCTTTCACCTGTAAGTTCCAGGTCTAGGTATTTACTCCACAAAGTATTAAAATATAAGCAAGTACACACATGAACACACTGAAGTGAAGGTTTCATTGCAGCATTGCACGCAATCTATCTTTTAAAAGGCATCTGTGTCTCTGAACGAGCGGGTCCTTTGGAAAGAAAGCCATTCCAGTCAGCTGAGAAATGAGTACTGGTTGTTTATGGATTCTAGGTCTTCCTTGACTGTCTATAAGGAATGGGGAAGGAAGTTGGACATAATCCTTTATAACCTGTATCTGAGTTTTCCTCATGTTAATCCTGATTTTGAGAGGCTGATGTCAACAAGATTTTACAGCCTGTGTGGAACCAAAATCTAGATCTGATTCTCCCCAGAGCACTATTCACTCTGCAAATCACCTTTGTCATTGGACTGTCCTTTAATGAAGGAGAGGAAAGTAAGGTCTCTGCGCCTACACAGGTGGAAGTACCTGGTAATAGTGTAAGTAGAAAGAAGATAACTGATGTATAAAACAATATTCCCTTGGCTTAACAACTGAGTCACTTATGACCTTAGACCTCAGTGTCCCACTTATAAAATGCTAAGAGTTTATATGCCACATGCCTCCCAGGCAAGCTAAGGAGTATAATGAACTATGATGACATCTCTGAGATGTTTAAATGGAGTTTTCTGTGTTTTTGCAGTTGATAGTGCTAAGTTTTTGTTCTTTTTAAAAATCATTTATCCACCACAAAAAGTGGGGTACCATGGAGTGCCTGTTAACATGATTAAGGAGAATGATTTAGAATAGTGTTTGCCATCCTTGTTTGATGTAAAATTTTACTGGAATTTTCACTGAATACTTTTTTTTGACATACAATATACTTCTTAACATTGGGAAAAGGTGAAGTGAGGAAAGGGAAGCATAAGTATCCCAAAATAGAAAGCAGTAACTCTGCAGATATACTGATGCTTTGTCACTCAACTGAGGAAGGAAAAATACATTAATCCTTGTCCCCTTTCATTTCAACACAGGTATAGTTTCCAATTATCGTTGAACTAATGAAAGGAAACTGTTGCATAACTCCCAAAGGAAGGTTGTTCATGGCATTAGAGTATATTATAGGTGGACATAAATATGTATAAATTCTGCTTTAACAATGACTTAATAATTAGGAGATTCCCAATTCACATAAGAGTATGTGCACCTTAAGTTGGTGAGTAGCACCTGTTTAGGCAGAGCTGTATTTTGTATTCTCTGCAGAGATTTTCTAATCTAACTCTTGGATTCATAACAGTAGGCAAAGACTTACAAAGTTTAAAATGGAGATCATAAGCTTTTGAAGTTCCTCTTCTTGTTATCTTTTCACACACTGGCTTCTTAATGTGCCATGCTATTTTATTTACTTTTGTATTCTTGGAAATGCTATTCACAACACTATTTCCATTTTTTTTCTCTCCTTGCTATCCAATTCTCATCTGCCCCTCACAGTCCTGATTATCCCGACTTCTCAGGGAATCCTTTCCATATCCCTTTCCCATCAATGAGAGACCGCTCTGCTAAAGCATCTTGGCCTGTCTTCAGTTATATTAAATCTTTTGTTATACAGTGTTACAATTGTTTATTTCTCTTTCTCTAAAGGGGTCAGGGACCATACTTTTTTCATCCACCTGAGTGCCCATAATAGGGCTCCATGGTAGAGAAGTCAGGAAGAATGAAATAGGGTTTTTCCAGTGAAGGAAAGAAAATTGAACACTTCAGGCAACTATACTGAAAGGAATATAAATGAAGGCTGGGAATGAATTTGATGGAATAAACAAGCATGCCTATCTGTGGCTCTCCTGTTCTTGTCTCAAAAGAACTATGATACTTCTCATAAATTATAGTTCTATATGAATTCTGGGTCTTCCTTGACTTAGAACTATTCCGATGTCTTCGTATCATGTATATCTGCATGTGACAGTCACACAGATGGGGCAAGTTACCACAGTTCTTAGAAGCAGGAGTGGTAAAATGGTGAACTTAGCCAGGATATTCATAAGTGCTATTCTAGTTTGTAAATTCAGAAATGAGATTTAGGCTTGTAATCCATGCAACTTGGGAGGCTGAGGCAGGAGGATCACAGGATTGAGACCAAAGGCAGTCTGCACAATTTAGCAAGACCTAGTCGCAAAAAAAAAAAAATTTTTTTTAAGGGGTTGGGCTTACAGCTTAGTCGTGGAATGTTTGGCCAGTACAATCTCCTTGTACTGCCAAAAGAAAAAAAAAAATGTAGGAGCCTCTTACATTCCTAGTCCTTCAACTGCTGCTGCAGCTGGTGTGAAGGCTTTTCCTTTCTATTACTTGGTAATCATATTTTCACATTTCCATGTGCAGGTTAATTTCTAAATAGTTTCCAAAGTCTGCACATAAATTACATTCTGTTCAAAATAATATTTTAATAAGTTAGGATCTCAGCCAAGTATTCTCTCACTGTGTAAGAAATGCAACTCTATAATGGACATGAAAAGACATGTCAGATTATTAAGGACAAAAATCTTAAAACTAAGAAATTCATCCTATTTTTTACTAGTTTTTAATAAAACCTTCATTTTAACAAGTAGTCAAGAAATTGAATCAAAGGAAATTTGAATTGAATTGCAGAGAATCCATGTGTCTTCTTAATGGGAGTGATTTTAGTGTTACTGGGAATAAACTCCATTAAGTTAGTAAATGAAGGTGAACAGTATTTCTCAAAAGAAACTGATACTTTATCTTTTTTTCTTAATACTGTGGATTGAGCCAAGGGCTTCACACGTGCTAGGGAAGTGCTCCACCACTGAGCTATACCCTAGACCCATTTTTATTTTGAGACACGGTCTTGCTAAGTTGCACAGGTTGCCTCAAACCTAGAATCTGCAATCCTCCTGTCGCAGCCTCCAGAGTCCCTGCTATTTCAGGTGTGTGTCATGGTACTGAGCTCATTGTTTTATCTTTTTGAGGATATTATTGATTCTTAATTCTGTTATCTAATGTTACTTTATATCTTGTATTTGTATTACTTATGAACTGTGTAAGTGTGCCCATCATATCTTCAAGAGGTAGATAATATAGACATTTAAATGTTCTGGTGGAATGGTTGATGCTAGCCACATACCTCTTACTTTTGCATTTGTTTTTCCTTGTACTTTGAGGGGAATCCTTTTAAGCTAAACTGGACTTTTCCCCTAAGAATTTGAGTAGTAATTGTCTAAAAGGATCTCTTTTGATAAATCCTTATTGCGCCATCCCAGATATATATAGAAGTCTTTAGCTCTGCATATCAACAGACCATTATTTGGAGGGTGTGTTGGTTTGGGGGAAGGTTTAAACCATAGCTCCTAGCATAATACCCAGGCCAGAGGCAGCCTGTGCAATTTAGTGAAGCTCTGACTCAAAAGAAAAAAATAGAAACTAGGCCAGATGGATAACTCAGTGGTAGAGTACTTGCCTAATATGTACAAGGCCCTGGGTTCAACCCCCAGTATTGGAAAAGGAAGGAAGGGAAGAATGAACAAAAGGGAGGGAAGAAAGAAAGGAATGAAGGGCAGAATGAAGAAAAGGGAAGGAGGAAAGGAAGGAAGGAAGGGAAAAATGGAGAGTAGGGAGGGAGGAAATGAAAGGAGGGAGGGAAGGAAGAAAAGGAGAGAAGGGTGGAACAAACTCAGAATTATGTATATTTTTTAAATTCCTTAAAAAGTAATGTTTATTGTGCCTAGGAAAGATTAGCAATACAATACAGACAAGAGGATTTATATTTCAGCCTTGAAATTTGAGTCAAATTGATCAGGAAAAGTAAAAAGTAGTCCAAGCTTGGGTAACTGTTATTATCAAAGCATAATGTGACACTCAGAAGTTTTAAAAGCTAAGACTGAAAAATTTAACTGAAGAAAAATTTATTTCAGAAAAAAATAGTATAAACCTAAAATAATTAATGACAAAGCTTTATTAGTCCTAACAACCTTAATGCTTTAAAGTTAATAACGAAAGCAGAATTCCTCCATTGGCAAAGAGTATAAATAATATATACATGATCAATATTCAAATACTTAAGAAACAAAAGATTTTAAACCTATTTACTAATAAAAAATTTATTAATTGAAACAGATTATCATATGTCTCTGATCAGCAAATATTTAAATAATTAATAATAGCCAATGCTGGTGAGATTGCTGGAAAATTGTTGTTGTTGTTGTTAGTTGCCGTCGAGTTGAGTCCAACTCATAGCGACCCTATGTACAGCAGATCGAAACACTTGCTGATTCTGTGCCAGGCAAACTATCTTATTTATGTTTAAGCCTATTGTTGCAGACACTGTGTTAATCCATCTGGTGGAGGGTTTTCCTCTTTTGCGTTGACCTGTCACTCTTCCAAACATGATGTCCTTCTCCAGGGATTGTTCTCTCCTGACTACATGTCCGAAATATGTAAGACGCAGCTTGGCCATTTTTGCTTCCAAGGAGCACTCTGGTTGTACTTCTTCTAGGACAGATTTGTTGGTTCTTTTGGCAGTCCATGGTGTATTCAATAGACGTCTCCAGCACCACAATTCAAAAGCATCAATTCTTTTTCTGTCTCTCTTGTTCAATGTCCAGCTTTCATAACCATATGATGCCACTGAAAATAGCATGGCATGAGTCAGACGCACCTCCGTCTTCAATGTGACATCTTTGCTTTTCAATACTCTAAAGAGATCTTTTGGCACAGCTTTTCCTAGAGTAATGCGTTTTTGGATTTCTTGACTGCTGCTTCCATAGGTGTTGATTATAGAGCCAAGCAAAGCAAAATCTTGGACAACCTCAATCTTTTCTCCATTTATTGTGAAGTTTCATGCTGACCCAGTTGTAAGGATTTTGGTTTTGTTGATGTTTAGTCATAACCCATATTGAAGGCTATGATCTTTGATCTTCATCAGTAAATGTTTTAAATCCTCTTCATTTTCAGCAAGCAAAGTGGTGTCATCTACATAATGCAGGTTGTTAATGAGTCTTCCTCCAATCTTGATGCCACGTTCTTCCTCATAAAGTCCAGCTTCTCGGATTATTTGCTCAGCATATAAATTGAAGAGATAGGGTGAAAGTATACAGCCCTGACGCACACCTTTCTCAACTTTAAACCACTCAGTGTTTCCTTGTTCTATTCAAACAACTGCCTCCTGGTTCAT
>VMDO01039863.1:0-12365 GCA_007922755.1 Pedetes capensis
CATGTAAATATTATTAAAATATTAAAGAATTGTTGGACAAAATTTTTTGAAATTTAATACAAATTATAGTCAGAGAATCAAGATGCTTATAAACCCCCAAGGAAAATAAACATTATAAAAAACACAAACATATAAACCAGACCTTGAAGAATAGCAAAATCAAATAAATCTTATGGAAAATTTATGAAGGCAGCCATTTAAAAAATTATATATTGTGCTGTGGGGGAAAAATGACTGTAATCATCTCATCAGGAAATATGCAGGTCAGAAGACAATGGAAATATATTATTAAAGTGCTGCAAGAGAAAGGTGTCAACTTAAAATTGCATTACTAATGAAAATGTCATTTATAGGGAAGACAAATTAAATATTTAATGGCAATAAAATTATGAGAAAATCTGTCACGTGTAGACCTGAACTACAAGAATATTAGAATAGGTAGCTACATGAGTAAATATAAAAAGACAGTACAAATGCAATTTTTGTAACTGTTTTGCTCTCTCCTCTGATGTGAAAGAAATTCAAAAGCAATAGCTGTAAATCTGTGTTGGTGAGCATTCAATGTATGGAACCAATAAGACAAACATGGGGAGAGGAAATTGTACTACACAGAAATGATTTTTTTAATACTGTGGAAGTTAAACTGATAGTAATATGAAATATACTTCTACAAACTAAGATGTTTGCTGTAGTACTATCAGCTTCCACTAAAAAGGAAGGGAAGCTGGGTGCGGTGGCACACACCTGTAATCCCAGCGGTTTGGGAGGTGGAGGGAGGAGGATCACAAGTTCGAGACCAGAGGTAGTCTGTGTAACTTAGTGAGACCCTGTTTCAAAAAGTAAAAAAAAAGAAAAAAAAATGGGCTAGGGTGCAGCTCAGTGGTCCAGCACTTACAAAGCATGCAAGTGTGAGGCCCTGGGTTCAACCCCCAGAACTGAAAAAAAAAAAAAAAAAAAAAAAGGAAGGGAAAAACAGTAAATGATACTATTGCATGTCAATTTTTGCATTTTATGATTGGTCTCATGGAAATTGTTGATTTTATAATTTTTAGCACTTCTACAATATAAAATGAGAAGAGAATTTTTTGTTATGTTAGCTTTAGTTTGATTTTATTGTAGTTTTTGAAACCTGGGGAAACCGATTAGAATTTTGTAAATGCCTTAAGAAAAATTTGTTTTTTTGATAATTATTGTTAAATGATTTTTATATTAGTAACTTTTGAAAGATGCTTTAGTTCATATAACAACATAACTAAACCTTAATACAAACATCTTAAATAATAAAACTTTTTTTTTTTTTTTTTTTTAATGGTCTGAGATTACCCTGTGAACCAACATCCATCAATTTAGTTGATGATACCAGTTAAAGGCTAAAAGAATTAAGGGCTGGGGATGTAGCTCAGTGATAGAGCACTTTGAGTATGTAAGGCCTGGGTTAGATCCTCAGCACCACAAAAGAAGCAAAAAAAGAAAATTAAAATCATGCAAAATATGTTCTCTCCTACAATGGAATTGAATTTGAAATTGATTATCAGTTATGATATTAATCAGGGTTCTCCCCAGGAACAACCAATAGGATGTGTATCTACACATATGAGAAAATGTACTTTGGGAACTGCCTCACACTATCAGAAAGGCTGAGAAGTCTCATGATCTGCCATCTGGAAGCCAGAGAACCAGGAAAGACAGTGGTATGATTCAGTCTAGCCCAAAGGCTTCAAAACCAGGGAGCTGATGGTATATTTCTTAGTTGATTCTGAAGTCCTGTGAACCAGAAGAGGGATGCTGATTTAAGACCCAGGATGCATAGGTCAGAGGTCAGAAAAATATATTCAGCCAGGACAACTGAAGAAGAGAGAGTAAATTTCTCCTTCTCTCCACATTTTGTTCTCAATGGGTCCTTAATGGATTCATGAGCGTGATCATTAAGAAAATGGAATGCAAACAAAATATTGGAAGGAGATATTTTCAAAATACATATCTTATAAATATATTGCATCCAGAATATATAAAAGGACATTCTATGGGTTTTCTTTATATATAGGAAGATAAGTGACTTCATTAAAAATTAAAAAGTAGCAAAATATTAGAACAGACCATTTGCAACATAAAATGGGGGATAAGAGTGGTCAATAAGAACATGGAAATATTGAAATAGTCATCAAGAAAATGTGGCTCTCAGTAATTTAATTTTACTACTGGGATTCTGCATTTTTTCATTTATGTTTCCTTTAGTTGGTTGAGTGCAGTTGTAGTAGGTGATTTTATATGTTTCCTACTAATTCTAATATCTGGGTCATCTAAGAATTAGTTTCTGTTGATTATTATTTCTTTTTCTTGAAACTGAGGCTCATTTCCTGGTGGCTTATATGTTGAATCATTTTAGATTGTGTCCTGGATGTTGTCAATTTTATGCTCTGGAGACTCTGAATTTTGTTATATTACTCTAGTATTGAAGTTTTTGTTTTAGCAATCATTTAATTTCATTAGATTCAAATTGTAACATCTGTTAACAGGCAGGTGCTCAGATTTCAGTTCAGTTTTTTGTTTTTGTTTTGTTTTGCTGTTTATTTTGTTTTATTTTTTAGTCTTTAGCTGGGGTGCTTTGAGTCTGATCCCCACAAGCATGTGTTTCAGGAATAAAGTGGAGATCTGGGCATTGATTAGACTCAGTCATTTAGACACGTTTTATGGTACTGTTCCTTTCAGAAATCTCCCTTTGCTTTCTCCCTGTGGACATTGCCGCAAACTGTATCTGCTGTTTCTGCAGTCCACAAAATGTGTAGTTTTTCTAACAGTTTTGGACCCTGTTGGTACTGTTTGCCATTGGCTCTGAAAAGACATAAAAATGTTCATTTCTTCTTCCAGGTGTCATTCCATCTGCATAATATGCCTGCTTCACTTACATTCCACTGATTTCAGTTTGTTTTCTTTCTGAAAGTATACAGTTGTTATCAGGGTAATGGTTAGAGCAAACAAAAGGCTACTCAGCATTACTGAAAATAAATACTATCATTTTTTTTTTTTATTAAGGAGCTGAACCCAGGGTGTCGCACATACTTTTGCAAGCATTCCACCATTGAGCTGCACTCCTAGCCCATATTTTTTACTTTTTATCCTGAGACACGTTCTCACTAAGTTACACAGGCTGCCTCTGGCAACCTGTGATACTCCTGCTTCTGCCTCCAGTGTGCCTGGGATTACAAGGGTGAGCCACCATACCCAGCTTGGTAGTTTCATATAATGTTAAGCATATGTTGTTGTTGTTAGGTGCCCTCGAGTCAGTATCCGACTCATAGCGACTCTTATAGGGTTTTCAATGGCTGAGTGCTTCGGGATTGCCTTGGGAGTGGATTGTCAGGCCCTTCTCCCATTTTTGCAGTGCTGGGAATTGAACTCGGGGCCTCAGAGACTGCAGTGCAGCGCTCTACCCACTGAGCTAAATCCCAGCCCCAATGTTAAGCATATATCTACCATTTAGCCCTGAAATTTCACTCTTGAGTATATAACTAAAAGGAATGAAACATCCACAAAAATTAATAAAAGATGTTCATAGTAGCCTTATTAATAATAGGTAGAAAGTGGAATTAATCCAAATTGCCACTGAAAAGGAGAGGGATATACAAAAGATGTTATTTCTGTACAATAAAATATTATTTAGCAATAAAATGTAGATAAATTTTTAAAAGGGGACAAATCTCAAAACACTATGTGTGCAAAAAAAAAAGACAGATAAAGGAGAATGTATTTTCTGAAACATTTTATAAGATGTCTAATATTATGCAAGTCAATCTATGTAGATACAAAATCAAAAGTGCAATGGTCTATTTGGGCTGGTACTAGCAGTAAAACTTGAACATTGACCTGTGCTTCTAATTCAATGTAAATTAGCCTTCAATTAAAAATTTTTAAGACAAAATGATAAATTATTGTCCACTCGAAGTTAGTGGTAGGTTATCAATCTGATCAGTCAAATAGGGATGCAAATGGAGACTTGTAAGACTCTATACTATAAACTAATCTTTTTACATTTTAAGTCTTTTTAATAGTCAAAGCTTTTGAGTCATGATTGAAATTTTAATAGATATACATCCATAGAGAAAATAGTTATAAAATTTAAAGAAACACATTAAATTAAAAAAAATTCACGCACAGAAGGTAAAAAATCTTAATGAAATCTTCAGAACTGAGTTCCTGCTCTTTAGTGTCATATCTATATTTTGCAAGTGCATAAGATAGCTATGATTATGCTCATTGTTTTTGCAGTAGCCACTTAATTAATGTTCATCAGTATGAGGTAAATGCTCTACTAAGGTGGGAAGTCTCCTAAACAGATTTATGAAATGGAAGTGACCTCACATGGCATGTAGTTGAATCTACTTATTTGCTGATAAGAAAATAGAGGTTAAAAATAGTACAGGCCATACAACCACGGTAACAACAAATTTAGGCTCTAAGCTTGGGCTTCTGACTTACACTTTGATTCTTTGAATACTATGCAGTAAAACCTCCTCAGTCAGAGGCCCATCTACCTCTTACTCTTTGGGAGAAAGTTGATATTTCCTATCCACCAATGGATTTTTATCTAAAGAACAGAAATACATTTATTCCAATAATTTTCTGATAGAGAAACTATCAGGTCTGACCCTAACAAAATGTATGGCTTTTCATGTACAGAATCTTCTGTGCCAAGAAATATAAATAAAAAATTTAGCCAAGAACCCCCAATAGAGGCAATTTGTGGAAATCAAATGTTGACAGGTCCTTTCTACCTATAGTATCCTTTTTGGAATTCAACACTGTATTAGTCAAAGCTTCTTTAATTATAAATGACAGGAATCCATTTTAAGCATTCTTTTTGTTGTTGTTGTTAGGTTCTGTTGAGTCATGTGCGAGTCATAGAGACCCTCATAGGGTTTTAATTGGCTGATTCTTTCAGGATTGTTTCAGGAGTAGATCGCCATACTTTCTCCTGAAATATGTTGTTGTTGTTGTTAGATGCCATCTAACAACAAGGTACATGCTTGAATAATGACAGGTCTACTTTGAGACATAGCTGAATCCAGGGGGTCTTTCAAGGGCTCATTCTCCTTCAATTTCTCAGCAATCTTTCTGTATATGGAAGGAAAGATAGTCACTGACAACTCTATACCTATATCCATTTTATTCATAATTGTTCATGCAGTACATCTCATGGAAAACCCTGATTGGAAATATTTAGGATATATTGCTACCCTAGAACAACCACTATAGTTGAGAAGAACAGGTTTTGATTATAGACTTAGCCAAGGTCACACATATAATTCTAAGGAAGAGAACAGACTTTTAGTTGGCTGCCACATTGGATGCCTCCTCTAAGGAAGGCACGATGCACTCAAAAACAACAAACAGCAACAACAACAAAAATATTCTCCTCAGGTCCCAAATTATGACTCTCTCATTAAATGGGAAGCCTAAACACATACAGTCCCCTCTGAAAGTTGTTCAACACACTGGAGAACTGACTCCTGCCAGACATATTCCTCAGGCTGCTTTGTCAACTGGCTTACTTCTAGATCTACCCAGTAGCAGGATTTTGAAATAATGGAGAAAAAGCAAAGCTCTGGTATTTCTTCCCTTTCCACCCTGCTTCTGGAGAAATCTCCTGCAGTAGGTCTCTCTCCCCCATGGTCACACCTCCCACCGTGCACATCCACTATGGTTTTAGTTCCCTTACATGGCAGCTTAGGCTCCCCTGTACAAATAAAACCTGTAGGACTCTATAACTCTGAGAGTGGAAGCAGATTCCTACTAGTAATTATGATTGCTGCTTCATCCCTTATTTGGTTTTTCTGTTTTTCTAATCCTGTGTAATTGCTTCCTCAGATTAAATTCCCACCATTGAACTACTACATATGGGAGTTATTTTTCTGACAGCACCCTGGCTAAGACAGGTGTTGAGAGGAGGCAATCTCTCATATAAGGACAAGGGTTCCCCAAAAGAAAGGCTATTTGTGTTTAGTTGACTCAGCAAACATCTAAGGTTGGGGAAGCAATGGTTTTGAGGACAAAGTCTCAACGAGCACGTTAGTTTTCAATGTCTGAAGTTATGTTTGCCTATTTGAAGCTCAACCTGCAGCTGTACCACAGTGCTGTCTGATTCTGTAGCAGGGTCAGACCTAGTTAGTACTTGGATGGGAGACCGCCTCGGAATACCAGGTGCTGTAGGCTTAGGAGAAAGACCTGGCAGCTCATTCCTCCAAAAACAATATGCCATTGAAAACCCTATGAATGGCAGAGAAGTTCTGACAATAGTGCTTCACCTATTGTACATGGGGCCGCTATGAGTCAGACACTGACTCAATTTCACCAAACAACAATATTTGAAGCTCAGAGTTGCTGCAATGCTGGGAAATCTGCCAGAAGTGAGAGAAGGCAACAGGAATAACCTCCTTTCCGAATGTGGCTCTGAATCGAGTAGCACAGAACTCATAGACTCTGAGAAGCTCGCACAAATTGGGCTAAACACAGCTGAAGTGATTCTGTTTATTAATTAATTTTTTTGTGGTACTTGGGGGTTGAACCCACTGCCTTGCATATACTTAGCAAGTACTCTACCACCGCGCCGCACCCCTAGCACCTCTCCCTTTCTGTTGAGACAGTGTCTCCTTACATGGACTGCCTCTGGCCTCGAATTTGCAATCCTCCTGCCTCAGCCTCTAGAGTTGCTGGGATTACAGGTGTGAGCCACCTGTAATCTTGAAGAGATTCTTTCAATGAGCACCTGCTCACCCATGCTTGGTCATGAGTATCAGCTGCTCAAACCAATAGGACTCATACTCCTTCCTTCCACTCACACACTGCCTGTCATTTCCTAGTCTCTAAAGCCTCCTTCTTCTCAGTCAGGCCACCTTCTGAGGAGGAGCCCTAACTCCTCTAACCTCCCTGCAATTGGGTGTGCCCGGATACTTCTAACCTCTCTGCAAGCATAATTGGGACGTGGGAGGAAGCTAGGTGGAGGGACACATACACAGAATGTAGGGTGTGACTTTGGAGGCCAGCGTTTCACATCTTGCTCTGTGACAAGTTCTAATCTTTGTAGTCTCCCATTGTTGGGTCTCTCTTCCATCTAAATTTTGAGAGAATTGGGTCAAATGCCTAAGACATCAACTCTAATGTTCTGTAATTCTGTGCTTAATTCACAGAACCAAATTATGGCTAATATTTCATCTGCATTGTTGAAACTGTTTAAGTCTCTCTTCACTATTTGGACTGACCTTAAAAACACCTTCTCAGTACTAGATGTAGACTTGTGAAGTCATTCTAAGCTGCATCTTCTCTTACAATAAAGTGCTGCTCTCCGATTACATGAAAACTCGTGGTAAAGAATCACATTTTCTTAGTTATTTCTGTTACAAAAGTATTTAAGAGATGATAGTTTTTAATGGTGACATTTCAAAATTAACATTTTCTGTGCTTCCTAATCCACTGTATTCAAATCATTCTTTATATTCTTCAAAGGCCCTTCTTATTATCTTTTTAAGCATGTAAGAAGGGTGGCACTGACATTTTTAGCCCTCAGGTGACACACTGTGACACATTGGGAGTTATATTCTGGAAGCTATCTCTAGACCGTACATGTGGCTACCTAGACTATAAATGTCCATGAAGGCAGAAGCCTTTTGACAGGTGTGGGGAATGTGTCTCTTTACAATGCCTAGAACACTGACTAACACATATTGTTGTTAGGTGCCCTCGAGTCACGTACAACTCATAGGGACCATCATAGGGTTTTCAATGTCTGATTGTTTTGGGATTGCCTTGGGAGTGGATTGCCACATCCTTCTCCCATTTTTGCAGTGCTGGGATCGAACCTGGGACCTCAAAGACTGCAGAGCGATGCTCTACTGGGCCAAGTCCCAGCCCTGACTAACACATAGTAGTTTTAAATAAATATTAGCTGAATCAATAAATAAAGAAATGAATCTGATTGGTGGTAACAGAGCTGGGTCTAGGATTCTCTACACCCTCAGCCCTGTTTTCCTTTAGCACCCACAAGAGTTGTTTTATATCATGCTGCCCCCATCTTCCTTTGTCCTGTCTGGATGCACCTGTCCTTAGGTCTGTGAAGGCAAGGCCAGTGACCTTTCTCCTCTGAGGGGTCCTGGGAGCCCCTATCTCGCACTGCTACAAGGAAGGAAAAGAGGAGCATCTAAGTGTATAGAGGGCTACTCCCTGAAAGACTAAAACCGATGTCCCCGATTTCCAAGGACGTCCTCAGGAAGGCCTACTCGTCCTCGCTGCCCAGGCGCTGGTCTTGCTTTGCTTGGGGGAAGGGGACAGTTTTCTAGGGAAGGGCTCTGCAGGGCGAAGCCTCGTCCCCTCGGCCCCACGACACCACGGCCCTTGGCCCTGACTCGGCGGGGCTGGCCAGGCTCCTAACCTGGCTGCTGTCCCCGCGGGGCGGTCGGCTGGCTGCAGCAGGGGGCGGAGCCTCGGCGCTTCCCGGCTCCTGGACACTGCGACGGTGGCAGCGGCAGCCCCGCCGCCGCCCACAGGCTCGCGGAACCGGGCGGGACCGCGCGGGGCGGGGCGGGGCGGGGCGCGGGCGGCCGGGGCGCCGCGCTCAGACTGGGCGGGCGCTCGGGCTGCGCGAGCTCTGGGCGGCGGCGGCGGCCGCAGCATCCTCGCTCCCCTCTCCTCCCGTGCGCGTCGTTCTCTTCCTTCTCCTTCTCCCCCTCCCCCTCCCCGCCCCAGCTCCCTCTCCTTCCCCTCGGAGGGCGGCGGTTCTCCAAGTCCGTGCGCAGTGGCCGTCGCGGGCGCCGGGGCATCCAGTGTCTGCGCCCAGGTAAGGGACCTGTCCCCGCCTCTGGTTCTGCTCAGAGCGCCCGAGCTGCCACCCCGGTCTCCGGGAAGAAGGAGCCGCAGTCAGGGAAAAAGACGGAGAGGGAGGCAAGGGTGCTCAGTGAGTGGGGAGCGGGCGCAGGTCGGCCGAGCTCTCCAGGCGCCCACCTGGCGGACGCTTCTGGCCCGACTTCTCCAGGTGTCACTTCGGGCCCGGGGACCGGGCGCTGGTCCTGGGGCTCTAAATTTGTAGACGAGCGAGTGACACTGTGAGGTACCACTTTGAAGGGACTGGAAACTTAGGTTAGGGCACGCGTTTTGAGAGCTAATGCTGTCTGGGGTGTAGAAAGAAAGGGGAGTGAATTTTACACAGATAATAGAAAAATGGAATTCAAAGGAGACGATTTTTGTTTGTTGGTTCATCCAGCCGCAGAGAGCTGAACATTGACTAATGAGTGAGGGGAGCCTTGTCAGTTTCAAATCATTTCCCCCTGTAACTCCCCCAGAGACAGCTGGAAGAGGAGGACTGAGACATATCCAGAATTTTAGGAAAATGAAAAAAATCAATGTCTTGTCTGTTGGAAGGCGGGGCCGGGAAGAAACGAGGATGGTTGAGCTTGGGCTTCCACCTAGTCTTTTATTTTTAAACGACAGGGGTGGAACGCTGCATCTGTTGCCCATCTAGTCTTTTCTTATTTTCCAAAGCCTTTCTTTGGGGGGCTGCAGTGCTGACTGCCTTCCTTCCCCAACCTCGTCTTTTGTTTAAGGATGGAAATTTCAGGAAGGAGTGTGCAGAGAGCTAGGAGTGGGGAGGTGTATGTTTGGGTGTGTGGGGAGGGAGGAGGGGGTAGTAAAGAGAATGGAGACAGAAAACACAATCCCTGAAAACTGGAAGTTGATGTTATTTCTCCTGGCATCAAGGCTTGAGGATTTTGTCAGAAAATAAAAAGCTTTAGTTAGCAGCAAGCTCTTTTGTGACAATTGCTGTATACCATCTGTTGTAAGCCTTTAGCATAATGCTGCCAGGACGTAGACCTTTTAAAACCGAGTTAGTGAAGGCTTTTTGTTTAAATGCACATGCACATATGTGCACACACATAAATAATACACTAAATCATGTTACAAAAGATAGTGGATACTTAACAGACAAATCTCTTTAAATGTATCTTCAAGGGTTTGGGGATTATGTTGTTAATGAAATCTGTGCAAAACAAAAAAAATATTGTTCAGTGATATATAGTTTGAGAGGTGAGGTAAAGGCATTGATGAACGTTAGTTAGGAACTAATTTAAATGTTAAGAATATAATCTATTTAAAAATGATCTGCCTGCTAGAGGAAAAGACTGCAAACTGAAGTTGAGGCTTACAGCCACAGTGAGGCGATGGAGAACAAAGCCTTTTATGTGAGCCACTTTATGCAAATTGTCCCTATACATGAGCTGCAGGTACCAGCCCAGTTTAAAAGAATGGCACTGTCACCCTATCATTTTACTGTGGGCAATTATTTTTTTGGCAGTCAAGACAGATGGAGTAAATAAAAGCCCTTTACAATGCTTTTGATTTTATGCCTAAAAGGAAGAATAGAGCCTTCCACCTGAATCTGACAGAAACACTCTTTTAATTGATCAATAGTGTCTTTTTTTTTGGTAGAAATCTTTATGAATTTTTAAATAATAATATGTTTCAATCACCTCTCCCCATGCACACAAACCATCTCTCCTTCACAAAAAAGATAAAGAGCATTTTTTTTCTTTTAATAAAGAATATTGTGTGTGTGTGTGTGTGTGTGTTTTAACATTAATTTCCTGTTGATTTAATCTGATTCTCATAGGTTTTCACCTGCATTCATGATTTGGATATTATTAGAGCCATTACAGCTTTGGGGACAATGGTACATGCCACTTATCTATTCATGGTTTATTTTGTTTTAATTTTTCATATTTCACAGTTTGCTATAATATTACTGAATTTCCACGGGTCATTTTTTTAAATTCGTAGTGGAAAATTGTTTAACATATATAAGGGAATCTAAGCAATTTAAAAATTGAACTTCCATTTAAAAATATTTTATGGACATTAATTTTTATTTTCTTTGTTTCTGTCCTAATTTTTTTTTCCCTTCTTGTCAGACAACCCGTTTCTTCCTGGCTGTGCCAGTGCTGCATTAGGAGTCTAGTTATGTCTAGACTGCCAACAGCAGCGCCAGTGTTCCCAGGAATTTTGAATTTAGGATGGGCACTCTCAGGATGACTTGTTTACAGCACCTTCTCAGGGAGCAGAGGGAGAAAGAATGTGCTGAGAGAGCATGACCCAGTGAAACTGGCACAGCCATGACCTCATCCTAGTAGGTACTTCAGCTTCATTGAGGGAGCCGGCATCCTCTCAGTGGAAACCAAACACCAGAAGCAGCACACCCATCTCAGGGCAGAAGTCTTTCTCTTCCCACAGCAGCCTCTACTAATGTTGCTCTGCTGAGGTCAAAGGGATATTTTCTTTTATGAATTTATTTTCAGAGAGCTCGAACTTGCTCAGAAACATGCAGCCAGAATTGAAACTTGGCACAGAATCCTCTATATCTGAAGTAATAATTTCATTCCTTTATTCCTTTTGGTTTAAACCAATTTGCAGCTTTCCTAAACATCAGAAGAGACAAGGAAGAAGAATGCTTGGTGGTAGATTTTTGCATATTTTCCTATGACACACATATTTTGTGTTGAATTTTACCAGCTATTAGATAACAGGCTGGGCTGTTGTGCTTTTGATAAATACAGTTGCACTGGTGCCATTTAAAATTCAGAAGTTATTACATTTGCTTAGATGTATACATGACAATAAGTGCATCCCTAAATGATTCAGTGATATTCCCGTGAGACAGCGCATAGGAAACCAACTTGGGGGTTTTAGGGTAACTCTAACTATTGAATTCTTTTCAAAGCTTAATTTCCTTTTGACAGATTAAGATAAAGGATCTGAGGTAACAGTTTCAGAAGAAAACACCTCCAGATCAATATCACACTCCTTAATGCTGAAAGTACTCATTTAAGTAAATTACTAATTGTAAACTACATGAGCCTGAAGATAAGCATTTTGAAGCAACTCCAAATTGTTTCCTTTCTGATCCATATGAACTAAAGATGCTAATAAGCTCTTCCAGTTTTATGTGATTATCTCAGATATGTTAGTTCTTTTTGTTACTTTAGTTCTTTCTATGTCTTACTATTGCCATTGCCTTGATGTACTCAATCTTGACCTTTTCATGTAAGGGCAGTATTTTGATCATTTCACTAAATTTCTCCTCCCTTTGCACCATTCTGTTTAATTTGATCTTAGCATGTTGGATTGATGCCTGCAGCTGTAGCCCTGTGGCATCCGATCCCGTCAGATCTCGGAAGCTAAGCAGGGTCAGGCCTGGTTAGTACCTGGATGGGAGACTGCCTGGGAACACCAGAAGCTGTAGGCTTGGGAGAAGGACCTGGCAACCCCCTCCCAAAAATCAATCTGCCATTGAAAACCCTATGAACAGCAGAGAAGCACTGACAATA
>VMDO01039864.1:0-12381 GCA_007922755.1 Pedetes capensis
CCTGGACTATCATGATAATTTCCTTCACTCTCTTGACTACCTGTCTAAATTGCTTGCCATCTAAGCACTTTTTCAAACTGCAAATGTGTTGAATGCCTCCCAATTGTCCTTTCAAATATATTCTCTATCCTTCTCAATACTCATTTGTCATCCTGAAATGGGTAGTGTATGGAAGACACTAAAAGTTTTCATCCTCAGACAGATGTGGTGGTATACACTTGTAATCCCAGCACTCAGGAGGTTGGGGGAGTAGGATCATGAGTTTAAGGCCAGACTTGGCTACATAGCAAAACTGTCTCAAAAAACAAACAAGAAAACAACAACAACAGCAACAACAACAAGAGTTTTGTTCTCTAGCTTCCAGTTGAGTTTGACCAGAAAATGCAGCAGAGTTCAATGGACAGGCAGAGAGAGAATCCAGACTAATTATCCTTCCATGCTTTTGATCCTATGGTAGTATTTGCACAGCTCATATTTCCCATATTCTCATTAAGAGGTGTGGATGGTGAAACATTGTCACTAGTTCCAATTTCAAGTCCTAGAGACTGTATTTCCTTTGATTTTTATACATTATGTCAACATATTCTGCAGAACCCTCTGTTAAACTTTTCTGGAGTTACTGAATTTGAATGTTCCATCTGTTATCTAACTGAGGCACTAACTAAAGTTCTTTACACAAAACAGATCAAATCATGTCACTCTTCTCTCCAAAACCCATAGGTTTTTCTCTATTGTGTAAGTTTCAAACGCTGTAGCCAGTATTCAAAGTCTTCCACAATGTTGACTACCCTTCCTTATCCATTATATCAACACCGCTCCATATCACTGACTCAGGCTTAGTTTAATCAATTCCCAAAAAAAAAAACCCATGTTTTTTTGCCCTTATGCACAGAATTTCCTTCTATTCCTTCTTGTCCTCATGAAATTTTTACTTTTTCAATGGCCAGTTTAAAACACTCTTTCAATGAAGGATTCTCTTTAGAAATCATCCCTAATTTCTCTATTCTTCTAAAGCTATTGAATTATTAATTATGTTTTGTCCAAACCCATTGCAATATTTAAATCATGAGCCACATATAAATATTTTTGTGTGTTTGCATGAAAGTGTTCCTTTTATCTTTCCCTCCTCTCCTTTCCTTTCCTTTTCTTTCCTTTTCTCTTCTCTTCTTTTCTTTCTATCTTCTTTTTTTCTTTCCTTTGACATATATATTAAATACATGGGATAATAGCTCTCTGACCAGACATGGTGGCACATGCCTGTAATCTCACCTCCTGAGAAGCTGGGGCAGGAGGATAATGAGCTCAAGATCAGGTTAGCCTATATAGCAAGTTACAGACCAGCCAGGGCTACATAGCAAGACTCTGTCTTATTAAATGCACTAACTAACTAGCTAACTAACTAACTAACTAAATTTCTGTGTATGCCAAAATTTGTAACAGGAAGTGTGGCCTGAGCTGGGTGCTGCACATGACTGCAGTTCTGGCACTCATCCAAAAGCCACACTATCTCCAAATTCACACTACTGAGAATTATCCAAAACTGACCACATTGAGAGAGACAAATACAAGTGACTGACCTAAAATAAAGGCTTTGTATACAGTTCTTGGTGAAAAGGAAGAAATTTTGAGATAAACATAATTCTTAGGATGACATCAATAGAGAGAAAGACAAAGGTCATAGATGGAGCAAAGGTAGAAGACTCTTCTGTGCTCTGATTCAGAACATTATGAACTGGGAAAAGAAGTTGATAAATTCTCCTAAGAGAACAAAAAGAGAAATTCCTTGGTTATTCTTTGCTGATAATGTTAAATAAACATTACCCAAATTTTCTCACATTACTAACATGCAAATTTCCTTGATTTTCTGGGTCTACAGTCAAATTTATGACATTGTTATCAACAGCTACAAAATATATTACACACTGGAGATTTAGTTTCTCTCTGAGGATTGAGTTAAACTCAGGTCAAGTTGACTAAGTGGAATAGTTGAATATATTTTTATTTATTTATTCATTTGTTATTACAATCCATTGTCATTAAGTTCTGACTCTACTTGGATATGAATGGTCAAATGCTAGATTGCTTCTACACTGACTGATTAAAGGAGAGATTAAAGAGTCAACTGTGAGTTTTGTAGCTATATATATTGAACTTGAAAAAAAATAAAAGGGAAAAAAACCCTGCCCCATGCAGGTATTTGGGCTATAAGATGAGATATAAACAGACATTTCAGAACCAAAAGAATATCCATGAAACTTTTCACCTTTTCTCAAATTTTTCTATGTCTTCATGCACCAACTTGAAAAAACACTACTTAAAACCAGCTCTGAAGAAAGCAACCCATGCAGGTACACATTTGGTGGCTAGTTGGATATCTGGCTTTTAAACCACACCTGTAGACAGAGGATACACCAGACATGATCTGAGGAACAGTGAGACAGAACATCTTACCAGTATGCTGTGAACATCAAAGTTCATCTAGAATTTCCCTTAAATCAGTCTTTTTCTTAAAATAAGGGCCACATGTCCAAGATTCTGTGGGAATGATGAGCACACAAAGGCATGGTGGAAGAAAACACACATGCAAAGATGGGTCTCCCTCATTTCCCCAATCCATGCTGCTGCCATCTCTAATTTTTATGGAACACTTTCTTGCCCTTTTGTGCATTTCTCTTCCCACAATTTCCAGTTTCCATAACCCACAACCCTTTCTCACTCCCCACCCAAGCCGCTGCTGGCAGCACACATGATTGCAACGAAAGCAACTTCAGATGCTTCAGATGCTGAAATTGGGGGGGACAGGAAGCCGTCACAGAAGTGACCCTGCTTGCTTCCATTTTTTGATAAATTTTCCCAACCAAAAGGGAATATTTCTTTAGGAAATAACAACCAGAACATAAGATCACTGGGAACCTGGGTCATGTCTTTCTTTGTACATAGTGAGAATTCAGTCAAATATTATTTGGTACTCATAATTATTTCTACAAGTTCAATTTGAAAGCACATTACTCAGAAATCTGGATGAAACCTCCTTGTAAATACATAATTAAAGCTTCAAGTTGGAAGAGAAGCATTTGCTTATAGAAAGAAATAAAAGTATATTTCAGTTTGAAAGTATAATAAAGTCAGTTTTATGAACACTAGTTATAGTCACTATCAAATATTTATATTGAAAGCTATTTTTGCACTGATTCTAAATCCATGCATGATGGATCTAAACAGTTACCGCCTTGATTTCTGTAGAGTCTGACTCACTACACAGCTGACAGAGCACAAATCCCTGCATGGAGCTACTATTATCATTAGAGTAAAAGTCACATCCATGTTTAAGTTAAAAGAATATAAACAGAAACTATTTGATTACTTATTTTTGACTAATCCACAAAAGTGGCTTTGTTTTATCAGAAAGGAATTCTGCATTCAAATTTGTGGTCAATTATCTTTGCTTCCCTTAAAATACCATTACTTAGAATTATGGTTAAACTAAAACATGTCCTTTTCTTTCTCCATGGTTAAAATATAAAAATATTATTCCATCTTTAGAAAAAAATGTATTTTCTGTGAATAGTAACTCTGTGTTCATTGCCCAAACACAATTAAGTTTTAAAAGTAGATATAAATATCCTGCTTATTATTATATTAGAAAATTAAAGTGGAAAGCTTGAATTGTTTCTGCTACCTTTATATCTTTTATCTGTAATGAGAGACCATAGAGTACTTCCTCTTTTAGTCTAGAGCCAATATAATATTTTTGACATTACTTGAATGTAAGACAGAAGGAAAGATCACCACCATCTAAGATAAGTTTACCTCACAGTCTTTTGGGAAATGAACCACATTGTATGACCATTGCATTACAAATATCAATTGTAGGTTTGGATTGATGGAACTACCGGACATATCCCAATCTGGGTAAATTGAACCAACCTTACTGATCTAAAAAGCATAAAACAAACACATTGTTCTCAGGATTCAAGACAGAGAGATCAGTAACACTGCAAGAGAAAGAGAGGTATAAAATTCTGAACTCCAAAACCCACACCAAGGTTTTAGATGTGAGAACAAAATGTCAGAAAGATAAAGGTCTTTGCTCTTTCTGAGAGTCTAACTTGCAGGACTTAAGACCCAGCTTCATAAACAGATACACCCTTTGAATATGGTGAAAGAATTTACCATAGAAGCAGCTGTAAATACTGCAGGAGACTACTTCTCCTGGTCTTAATGAACCTCAGAATATTAGAATTTGGCAATAAAGTTATGATAGCAGGACTCAGTGTGGTACAGCACACTTTTGACATGAACACATTTCTCACTGACGAGACTCAACTTCCCCAGACTAACCCAGGCTGGCCAATGTATACCAGAAATCAATGCTGTGGGGAAAGGACAAGGACCAATTACCCACTTTCTCTCTAGAACTCACAGTAGCTGCAAATCAGAAAAAGAACAATGCCAAGTTGTTCTGAGAACAACAGAAAGGAAGGAGAAAAGGAAAGCTACCTGCTTACTGTTTATTTGGTTCTTGTGCGCTAGACACATGTTCCTCATTCATTTATCTTAATGAATATTGAGCCCTTGCTCAATACTATTCTAGGAGCTGAAGAAAGAATGGCATGCAAAAGAAAGACCCTGATCACATGGAATCAACATTCTGCTAGAATTATCTTCTGTATTATCTCAAGTTTATGGGATGTAAAAGGAAGGGCTGTGCGCTGGATAGACTACTGGGAAAGCTGTCAAAGGTACTGGAAGTGAATATCAGGGAGGTGAGAGTATGTTCTGGTACAAAGTTAGTCTTTCCCATGGGCCCACTTGTTAGTTTCTGCTAAAGGTTTTATATCCTTCAAAATCAAATTGAGCCATGATCCATAAAAATTCATAGAGGTGGGAAGAAGTTATTAGAAAAGTATGTGAGGCACAGAAAATATCAGATTTCTTCCTGCAAGATAATACTTAAAATTGTTAGTTAATTATGTTCTTCCTGAGGAACCCCTAGAGTCTCTCTTGAATACAGTCCCAGGTCATAAGGAATGTGTGTGGATGAAGCTGGTGGTGGCAGAAGACAAGGAATGAAGGTAGAAAACTTCCTGTTCCTAAAATCCATTCAAACTTATCTTTTAAGAACATTATGCTGGCTAAATTTGACCCAAAGTTTACCATATCACAACTGCTATCACAGGACTGTGAAAATCTATTCTTTTAAACTTATAAAAATAGTAATAATCGTCATCTTTATTATTAGTCACTCTTCTTTTCATAGTCATAACCCATTTTTTCCTGGATAGATAGTAATAAATTATCCCCTATATTCTGACCAGGTGCTTTGATAGTGCCCCCGCCTCAGGAAGAGTTGAAGCATTTGCTAAGCACTATAATTCCCTACAAGTGGTGAGAGGTTTTGTAATAAGCTCATGACCTTATCAGACCTAGTTAGATGCAATAAATGGTTCCTTTTATTTGTGACAAATAGACTTTTGCTTTTCATGTTTGACATGAAAATAAGCCTTTGTAAGGGTGGAGCTATTTTTGTCATCCTAGGTCCATGAAGACAGAGGCTGTTTTAATGAACATCGTCAGAGTTTATAGAGCTGGGTTTCCATAGCAACTGAATATTGCTGCACCACAATTTTCTAAATTTTAAGGGATGGCCTACACCAGCGACCCTTAAGGTTTTCTCTCCATAGAGAATAAATATGCTTACCTTCAGAAAGTGCGGGGCTTGGGTTTAGCTCAATTGAGAGACTGCCTCTCTATGGCTTGAGGTTCTGGGTTCACAAAAATGGAAGAAGGACCTGACATTCCACTCCCAAAACAATCCTGAAATAATTAGACATTGAAAACTCTATGAATAGCAGAGAAGCACTGACATAGTGCCTGGTTTGGCACAGTGTTCATTCTGTTGTATATAGGGTGGCTATGAGTCAGACTCAACTCCACAGCACCTAACAACAATCAGAAGGTAGGGCAGTGTGACCTGAAACCACCCGGCATTAGTGGAAATTTTAGTCAAGTTGTATGTTTTATTTTAAATATAGACACTTTTTAAGTTTCATAATATTAGTTTTAATATAAAATATTCCCCAAATAAAATCTAATGTTTGAGGAAAGTAAGTGATGGGTAGTTTTAATCTCTGTTGGTGTTGCTCTTAGGTGCCCTCAAGTTGGGTCTGACTCATAGTGACCCTATCTATGTACAACAGAAAAAAACACTACCCCACACTGTGCCATACACATGGTCTCTTTTATGTTTGAGTCCATTGTTACATCCACTATGCTTCTTCTCATTTTGAGTCATGCCACATCAGCAAATGGAGATCCTAGGGACTTTACTCCGTTTCCACCATTAAGATCAACTCTATGCTGAGGAGGTAACTCTTCCCAACTCTTTTCTTGAATGCATTTAAGCCTAGAGAGTCATTGTCTAGCACTATATTTGACAGTGCTTCTCTGTTATTCATAGGGGTTTCAATGGCTAATTATTTCAGAGTGGGCTGGAAGCTCAGTTGAAAACTGTATACCATGGTTGGCCCTGTTGGTATCTGAAATACCAGTGGCATGGCTTTCAACATCACAGCAACATGTAAGCCCCCATAGCACGACAACCTGACAGACGTGTGGGAGTATTTAATCTCTAGCTTCATCAAACCTTTGGCTCATGATTTTTTCCCAGGGTATATTAAGAAACACTGGCCAAAATTGTTCATAAAGAAATGTCCACCATTAAAAATCTATTAACATACATTTCTGAACACTTTCCCTAAAGACTCCTACTTAACAATTTGCATAAAAAGGAATAATTTTATTGAGCTTTCCTGTAATTCAAATTAATGAAATATTAGCAAATAAGTCTCCCTTGAAATTTCAACTAGGTTCCCTTCTTTCCTATTTCCATTTCTTCCATTCCTACTGTTCACAAACTCTACCACTTACATTCCTTCCTCTGCTATGGCCAGTAAAATTGTAATATGAATTTAAAGATTGCCTGAGCATAAATAAGCAACTCTATGCATCCTCATTCAAGACAAATATGTTTATCTAAGAGAGATTTTTTAAGGCAAATATCTTATGCTTTTACAAGCCTCCAGACTGTTCCCCGCCACACACACACACACACCCTTATTCAAGCAAAAGGAGTTTAAGAGCAGGCAGGGGTGTACAATAAGTTCTTAACTCCTTGAGGGCATTATTTCAAAGTATTCAGCTCTGCGGACACAATGAGTCCTGCCAAGTTTCAGGCAAAATGTCACCGAAAAAGTGGAGGATATTCTGCTAACTTGAAGAATAATTGTGGAAACAGCATGTTACAGAGACATGGAAAACTAATCCTGGATTTTCCAGAGTTATGTACATTTGCTGGAACATTCACATCTCCCCAGGCAGAAGTTAGAATGTTTATAGCTTTCAGTCTCACTGTTTGCAAATGGAACACTGAGCTCAGAATTCATAATCACTGATTAAGCTGCTATGTTTTACCCAACCCTGAAGGGGAAAAAACCTAGTGGGTTCTCTCATACTGAACCATAAACACATGTTAGGCTGTGTGTAATAAACTCCCTAACACTGCACTTCTTTTGAAGGGAAGAATGAGGGATGTAATAGAATATTTTGAGCTAAAGGCTGAAAGAGTTTGTCTCATTGACATATTAAGTAAAAAATGTGAAGAAATCCATGTAAGTATCATATCCTATGTACTTCTGGTATAAGCATCATAGAATACTAAAACCAGCAGGACTTCAGAGGTTACCAAATACAGTTCCATCTTTATGAAGGAGAAAACTGAAAGGCAGTGAAGCAGAGATTTACTTAGAGTCACATAGATAGTGTCAACAGAGACAACACACCCAGTTCTCTTAGTTTCTAATGCAGCATTTCTTAATTACACAAAGAAACGTACAGAACATGCAATGATGTTAATTATTCGTTGATGCCACAAAACATACAGATCATGTCACATCATTCTGAACACATGAGTTCTTTTTTCTCACTATCTTGACCACTGTAGATCTATGTATTTACCCATTATATTCATCTTGGACTTTGCTCAATGGAATTGCCTTACCCCACCTTATCAAAGGCTGTCAGAAAGCTAAAAAAAAAAACTGTTAGTAATTCTGACTGTGCTGGGTCAAGAAGAAAAGGCCATTTATGAGCTAGGAGGAAAAGCAGTGGCACAGAGTATAATGGCCACATTGTCTAGGTTCCCTATGTCAAGGTTTCACAATTTATGGTCTTACAGACCCCTGAGGGCTAGCTCCTCCCTAGGCTAGACAGTTCCTATAGATGGTGAAGAACACATGCATATATTTTTCATATGAAAACCAACCTCTAGTGGACCCACACCCCAACTGTATCAGGCTCTTAATACTCTGAGATACTATCCATCTAATTACCCAATTCCTGTATCTGTCAGGTTGTCGTGCTGTGGGGGCTTGTGTGTTGCTATGATGCTGTAAGCTATGCCACTGGTATCTCAGATACCAGCTGGGCCACTCATGGTGGACAGTTTTCAGCTGAGTGTCCAGACCAAAACTGTCTAGAGAAGACTCAGCAGCCCATTCCTGAAACAATTAGCCAATGAAAATCCAATAAATAGCAAAGAAGCACTGGCAAATATATTGCTGGAAAATGAGCCCCGCAGGCTGGAAGACACTTAAGAAACAAGTGCAGAAGGGTTGCCTCCTCAAAGTAAAGTCAACCTTAGTGACAGAAATGGAAAAAGGCCCTGGGACCTCCTTTTGCTGATGTGGCATGACTCAAAATAAGAAGAAACCCAGTGGCTGTAACAATAGGCTCAAACATTCAAGAAAGATCATGTGCATGGCACAGTGTCAGGTAGTGTTTCATTCTGTTATACATAGGGTTGCTATCTATGAGTCAGACTAATTAAGTGGCATCTAACAACAACTACTTAATTACTCTAGAGACAGGTACTAGACACTTAGGGAGAGCCTACAGACCCCAGGCCCGCTGAAATTACTTGCACTAGCCAGTCTTAAGCCTGATGACCCTGCCTTGACCATCACTTCCTGAAGAAATGACGATAAAGGCCATTGTCCACATTTTCCCTCTAGTCTTCCTGCCTCTTAACTGATCCCAGAGATTCCTTGTGTGGGCCTGTGTGGGAGGATATGCCCCTCCTCTTGGGAACTCTGAATAACAAACTTTCAAGGATAATCCTCTCCAGATCTTTTGGCCTCATCATAGCTGGGCAATAATAATAAAATCTACATTTGCAACAAGCAGGTCAAAGTCTAAGAAGAAAAAAGTGACAAAATCACAAACAGGTTTGAAGCAAGCAAGAGAAAAATGAGATAAGTCCTAAGTAGGGATAATGGAGCAAAGGCTTGCTCAGGAAACCTGAGCATCCAGAATTCTGATTGTGGTACATCTTTGGTTATTGTTATTATTAGGTGTCATCGAGTTTGTCTGACTCACAATGACCCTAAGTACAACAGAATGAAACTGCCCAACATTGTGCCATGCCTGGCACTATGCCAATACTCTGTTCATAGCGTTTTCAATGGCTGATTGTTTTGGGGTTGTTTTAGGAGTGGGCTGTTGGATCCTTCTCCCATTTTTGCAGTGCTGGGGATAGAACCCATGGCCTCAGAGAGTGCAGAGCAGCACTCTACCAACTGAGTTAAACCCCAGTCCACACCTTTGGTGCCCTCCTGTTAAAGGGAGGGGATTGTCTTAATGGAGCACATGAATGATTTCCTCCTGTACACACTGCTTAGTAAATGGGTACTTCAACATTCTTAGATCCAGATCACTAGTAGCATTCCAATGACCAATGCCCCAGCTCTAGTCTGTAGTAGAATAGCCTCTTAGTCATCTCCTTGCCTTTTCTTTCTCCCTTTAATCATTTTTCTACCCTTTCTAAGTCATGCTTGCATATTTATAAAAATCTCCCATATCCTCCTAGTAAATATTGATCTGATTACATTCAGAAGTCTCCAAAGACTCACCAATCTAGCCTCCCCAGGCTTGACTTTCACTGTCCCACCATGTTCTCTACTACCAAGCTAAATTAGATCATCCACAGTTCTCAGCACACTTTACCCACACACAAAAACATTCCATTACTAAAACCTCAGCAGTACCTAACAACAACAATACAGCATGTTTTATAATATTACAATATTAGTTTTAGAGATACACATAACCTAGTTTAGCTCCCACAAAGAATGTGGTGTGATCTTGAAACTTGACATATCCTTTTCTTCATGATGAAGTTGAATTCATAATACACATGGTAAATGATCGTTAAGCAGTTTAAATGAATAATACATATAAAGGTCTCAGCATAATTTGTGGTATATAACTCTAGTCAATAGCTACTACATCATTACTTGTATTAAGAGTATGCTAGAAGTTTCGAAGCATGTCATACACATATCACATGATACTTAGGAAGCTCTGACATAAATTTGAATTGCTGCCATTTTTGAAATGATAAAAACTTAGTCTCAAGTGACTTGCTCAAGATCAGACAAGAACTGCAAAAGTCCTTAACTGCTTCTTATATTCAGTCTTTTCTTCTCTTTCCTACAATTGGTATGATCCCATATTTGGTGAAACAACTGTGACTCATTTATTTTTCATTCTTATAGTGCCTAGGAATTAAAAAGAATTTTTAAAAACTAACTTATTGAGCATGTGCTATCTGCCCAACATTGTATTACTTTTCTATGTAAATCATGTCATTTAAATATAATAGCATTTCTATAAATTATCTATTATTATATCTATTTAGGGTGAAGAAGCAGAGAATCACAGATATTAACTTGCTGATATCACAGGTGGTAACTGACAACACAACATACGCCCACCTGAAACAAAGTTGAGGTGCTTAAACACTAAATTAAGCTATAATTCAAAATAGGTGTGCAATTCATTTCCATTGAATTAAATTTTAATTGTTGTCTGGTAATATATCTGCCTTGCTCTGTTATACCTTGAAAAATAATGAGTTTCTGGCAAACCTGTGTTTGTGTGTGTTAGTCTGAGTATATTTCAATAAACATCCCAACCTTCTTTCAACAACTATAGAAATTTTTCATTTAAACTGAGTGCATGACTATACAGAGTAGCCAAAAGGACAAGTTTGCAGCTAGCTGTGGCCTGTAGAAAGTTCTCATCAATGAAATGTTAGGAAAGATGATGTGAATAACTTACAAGGTGTATACATTAGGGCAGGTGCAGCCCTCTTCTTTTCCCCCGTGCATCCCACACCAGTTTTTTTCCAGTGCTAGGGATTGAACCCAGGGCCTTACACACTATGTAGCTCAGCCTCTGATGCAGGAGGATTACATCTCTGTTATAATCTCTGTAATCTGTTATAATCTCTGTAATTTTATAATCTGTTATAATATGTTATAATCTGTCATATATAATATAATATTATAATCTGTTATAATCTCTTATAATCTCTTATAATCTGTTATAATCTCTGTAATCTCTGATGCTGAGATTACAGCCATCTGCTAGCCACCATGCCCAACTTCTTCTCCCTTTCTGAAGTCTGCCTAGAACATGGATGTGATGGCTGGAAGCACAATGTAGACTGAAAAAGTGAAAATTATTCCCTAGGTATTGAATTTAGAAGTGTCAAAGTAACCTGAGTCCCAGACAATTGCTAAAATGCCACGTAAGACCTGAACTCTTTAAATGCTATTACATGAGGGAAAAAAAAGTCGATATAAACTACTGTTATTTGGTTCTATACTACCTATAATAGGGCTGCAGTTTAGCTCAGTTGATAGCACACCATTCTGCAATCTCTGAAGCCCCAGTGTAATCCCCAGCATCATGAAAAAGAGAGCAGGACATGGCAATCCACTCCCAAAGCAATCCCCAAACTATCAGCCATTGAAAACCCTAGGAGTGATACTAATGAGACCTAATAACACCAACAACTACCTATAACCAGACAAATTATAACAACTCATGTTATAACAACTCTCTCTTATTTCTTAATTATTTATTGGTGAGTAAGAGAAAGTCAAACAGAAAAAAAAGAAAGAATTAAAATATATTTTGAGGGACTTGTGGGTTACATATGAAGCCATAGAATTATGGAATCTCAGGGTTGGCAGGGATATTAACAGTAATTTAATCTATCTACAGGGAAATCCTCAAATCCACTCTCCAAAATTAGCCATGTCAGGCCACAGGGAAACAATAAACAGACATACTAAATTAGATGTATCTAAAATAAGGGATGAAGTTTTGAGAATTGTCCAAGCTAGATTTATGTAGCTAAACTCTCATTACTTGGGTTGAATATGTGCAGGGCACTGACATCTGCCTAAAACATTCTGGGTCTACAGGAAATGATACAGGAGGGCCAAAACTTCTGAAGTCATTGTGGAAGTCCAA